>APFE030994238.1:0-11948 GCA_000404065.3 Pinus taeda
TATAAAATATATATACAACTATTTTGATAAACATGACATTTGGGTAATTTTCCTAAAAGTAAAATAATTAAAATGATATATTAAAAAATTATATACATGGTATTATTTTGCTAATTTCTTAATTTTTTCTTAGGTGGCTATTTTTGAGTTGAAATTTCCTCTTATCGCGGCCCCAATTTGCTTCACCTATCCAGTGGCTATGTGTTTCAGGAATTCCTTTCCTTTGTTGCAAAATCTTCAATGATATCATTGGCCTTGCCTATAAAACACAATCATCTTATACAATCTTGAAAGCAAATATTTGATTCACACAAGTTTCAACTCGAATACTTGCACCAATGAACCTATGACAAACTTGTAGACAACTTTGAACGACAATTCGTATATTCACTAAGTCCTTGAATATGTGGACTTATAGCAAGCCAATACATACATCAATGAAACACATATACTTGTTGAACGTAGTGACAATGATGTTCACTTTACAAAAGTACTTAAACAAGTGATGACAACAAATATTTACAAAAATTTACAAAATAACTTTACAATAAGTGTACCCAAACTTTTCCTCTCCTAGGCTTGTGGGTTGTCTTCTTGCACCTTCTTTGTTTTGAAGGTCACTTAGGATTATGGATAGTCCTCGTTACCACTATTTGTTTCCCTTGTATTATGCAACATAATCTCTTTACCTTTCTTTGAATGAAGTTCCGGATGCAACTTTCAACATCGTTCAGTGTCAAGTCCATGCTCTTTACAATGAACACGAAAACATTCTTCTTGTTTGTTGATATAGAAGTTATCTCATGTGAAAGAAAGTCATTATGCATGATGCCCAAAATTTGGTTCATTCGTTTAACCATTATCTATGTTGCTCACATACAACCACACAATCTTCAAAAGCATCACAAAATGTACAAGGGTACTTATTCCACAAGTGTTCAAAATTTTCATGCATTGGAAAACACTCTTGAGAGTTATACATGTTTTTAGAGTTGTAGCTTCGATGGTTGTCACAAGGTGATGACATCTCATGCTCAAATGTTTGATGTACCTCAAGTTGTTTGGAGAATTCTCCAAACTCCTTTTGGCTATATCCCAATCCCTGGTACTTCGGTCTCTCCTCAACCATAATTGGATTGGTAATACCTTGATAATTTTTTCCACGACCTCCACCTTCATATCCCATCTTGGAAAGCAACTTCATACATATGCCCTTGGTATATTGCTCGAATTCTACAAAAGAGTTGTTATGCATGAAAAATGGAAGGAGTGGAACTTAAGATACTAATTACATCCTTAAACTTGTCATTCATCTTCTCATCTTTTGATGATGACGATGATGGCCAACTTGTAGATGACTCTAGCCACCCACTCTTATCCACTGGCATCTGGTGTGCTTCTTGAAGATGTTTTCAAAATGCACATGCAACATCTTCCACATATGGTCGAAAACCATTATTTGAACCATGACCACATACTAGCCTCATTTTGGAGGTTTCCCTTGCTAGTGCAGGAGTTGAACTTTCTCATCAAGAACTTGCCGCAATACAAAGTGCATGTGTCTCTTCTCCTCTTCATCTATCTCCAACATCCTTCTCATTTCTATGTTCTCTATCTAAAGAACTAAATTCTGCTTCTCTAACTGTTGAAGATTCTTTTTGATGCCCATCTTGCAACTTGGTTAACTAGTGCTCTGATACCAAACTGATCTGAAATTAGATTAAGTGATTTCTTCCTCTTTTCCAAAATCAAATTAAAAAAAACTTAGGATTGCCTCAATGCTTTGCAAGGTTAAAAATGGGTCTTGAAACAACAAGTTTATTCAATGTATCTTAAAATATGAATTAGTCTTCATATGTAACTGAACATAATGAACATAACACACACAATCCTTGAAGGCATAATGAAGAGAAAGACAAAGGTTTGTTGACGGAGTTCACCCCTCTTGGGCTACATCTCTGGGCCTATCGACATGACTAGACCCCTCATATATTCAGTATCAAAATGAAGTACATAAACATTTGTTGTAGGTAAATATGTGGCTATTACCCCTACAAGGTAATTTTCTCCTACAAATAAATTTCACAATGGAAGCAACTCAAAACATCTCCTACAAAGATGACAAACTTCAATTGAAATGAGCTAAAAGCATCATGTCAACCCTTCAATTCCACATTGAAGCACATAATCAAAACTTCATGATAAGATAAATTGAACCCGAGCTGAACCTTTCTAGTTATAGTTGTTGCAGTAGCCTTTTGGAAGTGAGAATACCCCTACAAGTTCTTCTCCATGGCCAAATACCTTCTAGAACTAATTCCAAACCCTGACTGATCCATACAACTTTAGTCTCAAACCTAAAAAAATACCTTGTAGATGTGCTCAAATAAGAAATTAGAGGTTACTAATGGATTCAGAACATCCAAAGACCCCTAATTAGCCTCTTTTTGAGCCCAATTTGGATAAAAACTAAAAAATGTATGAGCTTCCAAGCTCTCTCTTGAACTTGATTGTTAACCATCCTATAAATTTGACCTTCTGACTAATTGTCCTACAAATCCGCCTCAAAAATCGCTAATGGAACGACAATTTTTCCCTCTGTAGGTGCATCCTGTTGGACCTTTAAATTAGCCTCTAACATCTTGAGACCGAAAAACTAGGCCATATGGATGCATGGGTTTGAGGGTTGGGCCTTAACGCCCTCCCCCACCGGTTAGGCCCCTTAACTTTGGACAAATGGTTACATGCACTCCATGGGTCTAAGGGCTAAGCCTTAACATCCACTCTACCCGCTGGAGCTCCTTTCCCTCTGGCACGTGGTCATATAAAGTCCACAGAACCAGGGTTTGGCCCCCCTCCTTTGGTGCCTCTGCCGAGCGCTCCCAAAACCTACATTTGTGGTCACGTCGAGCGCATAAAACCATCGGTTTGGCCCCCCTCCACCATCTTCTTTGCATTGAGCCCAAACTTTTACTCCCCCATGGTTATATGCCTTGGCATGTGACTTGGGCTAGGCCCTCTACCTCTACTCCCCATCTGTTAGCGAATGGCCATTAAAACATGGTACGGTGGCACGTGGTTATGGCCTTGAGCTGGGGCTAAGCCCTGAGACCCTTGGCTCCCTTTACCATAGTCTTGTGATGTGGGGTGTGGTCAGGGGCTAGATCTTAGCCCTAGCCCATTCCCCCAAATGCGATTTGCACCAACGTTAAATATATGATGGCCTATGGTTAACAAGAACTAAAGCATGTTTAGTTGGTAATGCTCATTGCTGCTTGGTGAGAGGCCTTGTGTTCAATCCCCGTGGGAGTAGCTTGGACCATAACCATAATTTTTTACCATTGTTGGGAGGCCACATGGTAGCCACCCATTGGCCCATGTGTTACTGGACCAACAAAAAACACCAACAACCAATGAAAACACTACAAAATTTGATCACTCCAGAGGGGACAAGTGACAACCTACCATTGGGCCACATTGTACAGTTAGCCTGCCCAGTCACCTTTCCGAGTTAGTATATGGACTACACAGTCAGTGTACCTACAATTTTTTTACCTGTCTATCATAACATGATATTAGGAGCATACGATATTAGTTTTGAGCGATTCAAGTTGCGTTGGATTCAAATCAGCGAGCTCTTTGATTTGGCGCTAGTTTGAAGAAGTTCTAGGAATTTTCATTTTTTAGCTTAAAATTGATCATCTGATCACAGAAGCCATGTCGCACAAGTTAACTGCATCCAAGTTGTCTGTTAATGTGGAAAAAATGAATCTACTCAATTTAAGCAAGGAAAAATCAAATTGAGAATTTATTGTTGCATTTTTCAACACATACACCATTGGGTGACTGCACCAACGACAAGATCTCCACATTAGCGAGTAGTGTCGTCTGCCCTACAACATCAAGTCTTTCATTGATGATGTATTACATGATGTTTCTCCCATTGAAGTTTGTGATGTTTTATTAGGGCAACCATACTTGTGGAAACGTCATGTTGTGTATGAGTCCAAAGCCCCATACTGTTATTATTACTTTGGGCAAAGAATATATAGGATACTAGCGGTAGCCCCACCTGCCTCCATTTCTTTGATCTTAAGTAATGCAATAAGATCATCTCCTAGAATGGGAAATTTGTTTTCTTCCTTATTCACTCTCAAAGTAAGGGGAATATCGTGGCCATATTCGAACTCTAGAAAGGGCTCCACTGTGTAGCATAAACATGTGGATAAGGTCATGGAAGAGTACAGGGACATCTTCTCCTCAACCATGGGTGTACCTCTGCACTATCAGGTCAAGCATTTGATCGATCTGACCCTTGATGCACCTCTACCTAATGGGCCAATCTACCACCACTCTTATGGAAAACAAAGAAATCAAGTGGTAGATCCAAGAGTTACTAAAAAAAGGGCACATCTGACCAAGTTCATCACCTTGTGGGAGCCCAATTGTATTCATGTAGAAGAAAGATGGTGCTTGGAGAATCTACATTGATTATCAGGCACTAAACAAAATCATAGTCACTAACAAATGCCCAATACCATGGATTGATGACATTCTTGACCAAATCAAGGGGTCGAAGTACTTCAATAAGATCGATTTGAAGTCTGGCTATCACCAAGTTCCAATAGAACCGGTGGATGTATGGAAGACCACTTTCAAGTCCAAGGAGGGTCTCTTCGAGTGGTTAGTCATGCAATTTGGGTTGAAAAAATCCCATACAACTTTTATGAGGCTAATGGATGACATCATGCAACCTTTCACCAACTCGTTCGTGGTTTTATATCTGGATGATATCCTTATCTTCAACAAGCGTTGGGTAGAGCACTTGTAACATATTCAACAAGTCCCTCAAAACTTGCGACAACAAAAGTTATGTGATAGCCTAGAGAAATGCTCATTTTGCACGAACCAAGTCCAATATCTGGGCTACATAATTAATGAGCAAGGCATTCATGTGGGTTTGGCTAAGATCCAATTCATTTGGGATTGACCAACCCCCATGACTCTAAGAAAAACTCCCAACTTCTTGGGCCTTTCTAATTTCTATTAGAGATTTGTGTTGGGGTTACCTTATATCACTTGTCCCTTGATTCAAGTTACCAAGCATGGATCAAAAGAAAAAAAATTATGGTTTGAGTCATAACATAAGGCATTCATTTAGTTGAAACACTGCCTTTTCTTTGCACCAGTCCTCACCTTGCCAGACCTGCTACAACCATTTAAGATTGAGACAAATTCCTTCGATTATTTTGTTGGTGTAGTCCTCAATCAACAAGGGCATCTAGAGGCCTACCATAGTGTGACGTTATCTGATATTGTTCGAATATACCCAACCTATGATAAGGAAATGTATTTTATCATGTAGGCATGTTGAGGTTGGAAACATTATATTATGAGGAAGGAGACGATCATCCACACAGATCACCAACCTCTTCAATTTATGTAAACACATGGGAATTCAGAGAATTGTCACCATCAGAAATGGTCTACATACCTGCAACAATTGCATTTGAACATTAAATACAAGAAGGGTAGCATCAATCACGTCGTAGATTGCCTCAACTGACTAGATGGTTCACAACTATATGAAAATGACTCAGAATTCATTGCCACCTACATGATGTTAATGGTTGGAAAGCCAATTCAAGACTTTCACCTTCAGGATGGATTATTGTACTATTTGGGACATCTTTATGTTCCTTCAAGTGAGCATGCCAAGCTGATTTGGCATTACAGTTGGGTTGTATGACACTTTGGTGTGGAGAAGACAGTGGCAGTACTGCAGAAGTATTTTTTATTGGCCAAAACTATGATAGGATGTTGGAAAATATATTAGATCTTGTACTACATGTGCCATCACCAAGCCAACCATTAAGAAGCAAAGCCTGTACACACCTTTGTCTTTTGTTATCCGAGCTTGGGAATCCATCTCCATGGACTATATGCCTAGTCTTCCTTCTACCAAGCATGATAATGACTGTGTGTTTGTGGTCATTGATAGATTTTCTAAGATTTCCATATTGGTTGCCTACAAGAAGAGTATCCTAGCAGAATCCGCTGCTAAGCTCTTCTTCAAATGAGTATGGATACATTTTGGGATCCCATAGACCATTATATCATATTGGGATAGTATGTTCCTAAGTGCATTATGGTTGATTCTCTGGTCATTGTTGGACACAAATATCACTAATTCGATTGCATTCCACTCTCAGATTAGTGGACAAACAAAGGTCATAAACCAAATGATAGTGCACATATTACACATGTACAACTCCAATAATTCATGAACATGGGATGAGAATCTCCCCTATGTGCAACACAACTACAACAAAGCTCTCCATAGCTCAACTGGACACAATCCATTTTAGGTGGGATTGGGATTTCAACCATTGTCGCATTGATGTTGTAATTCCTTTTTCAGCTACACAAATATAATCTGCACATGTTCAATCTGAATTTGATAATTTCATCAAGTTTATTGAACACATTCAACACATCCACCAACAGGTTCATGATCAACATTAGGTGGCACATAAGTTTCAAGTGGGTGACAAGATTTGGTTGCATTTACAAAAGGAACGCCTTTTTAGAACCCATTGGAAGCTTTGACCACTCTGATGTGGGCCTCACACCATCACCAATGTTGTGGGTGGAAATGATTTTGACTAAGTATCCCCTCATTCCTCGGCCTACACCTAGTATTGAATGTAGACTACCTTCGACCATAATTTCCACAATTGTTAGACACATCAACATTGTTGGGCAATTGACATGAACATAGCTCAACCTAGTTTGCATTGAAAAATCCAAAATTGATCAAATCATGGACACACAAATTAAGAACACTCACCAACAATGGATTCAACTCTATCAGGTTATCAAAGCTGACAAGATCATACACCAAGGTAAGTGGCTGACTCAAAACCAAGTTCAACAAAACTTTCCTCACCTCATGGAGGCAGTCAACGCAATGGGGACCACTGTTTCCTAAGGAGGGGAGGACTAATATAAGTAGATATTGGTGGCCACCTTCTTATTCCACTTGGACCCCTAACACTATTTCCTATTTTCTATCCATTTCCTATTTTTCAACACAATTTCCTATTTCAGTAGTTTTCTATTTCTGGCAGTTTTTGGGTCGTGAAATTCCATAGTTATTTTGAGGCCCTAAGCAACATTTTTTTGAGAAACGAGAAAAAATGCATCTTTGACCCACTTTTGTGATAAAAAAATGTTTTTTATAGATATACCTTTCTAACGAGATATTTTTCATGCCAAACATAGATTATATTCCAATGTCACAACCCCAGGAAGTTGACGTTCCAACTAAACCCATCGGGTCCCATACCTTTTGGCGCTTCATCTCCTAGGGTTAGGTTTTTGGATGTTTATATTTTCTATTTATTTGTTCATGATAAAAAGGCCTCTAAGACTCACTGTAACACAATTAAGAAGGTTTGTAGCCATCACTTCTCTTCTTAGAGATAAGCTACCATCACCTGAGCTAGATTGCTTTGATTGTACATGTAAACAATTTTCAACGTTTGTTATTTATTAACAAAATTTTGGGTTCACTATATATCTGTCTTTCTGTTTTAAGTTTTTATTTCATTTTTTTCCTTCATAAATCCAAGTCACATGATGACTCCACTGTAAGATGCCTTTGGACCAATGAATATTAGATCTATTATCAGGAGCTAGTTTTCCCACAAATGTTTTTAGCATAATTCATGGTGTCCATGTCTTGTTGTCTTTATGTGTTTCTATTATGTATTTATTTATATATATGTTGATAATAGTGGTATCAAAGTTGAGGGAAGAACACTCTATGCATCAAAGGTTGTGTGTTTGTATATGTGTTGAGGAGAGAATGGGTGTAGCAAATCCAAGTTGTGTTGATGATAGTTGAGATGTAGTAAGGAAACATATATATATATATATAATATATATATATATATATTATATATTATATATATATATATATATTATATATATATAATATATATATATTATATATATATATATATAATTACTGACTTGAATGAAGCATAAAAAAACTAAGAGTGTACATTTTCAAGAGTGAGTGACTTGAATGCTTCTTCAGTTAACTGCGAACCATATAACATTCAAAATTATCAAATTGGATTTACTTTAGCTTATTCCAAAGGATGAAGTGACCATACAACAAGCCTAGAAGACATCGAAATTTAACAACTAGGCTAAGAAATTTAAGTACCAAAAAAAGTTAAGCAAAAAGACGAAAATGGACACGTTCTTTTATATTTAAATGTTATTAATGTATATCGGTTTATTTCCAAGTTTATTTTAATCTCATTATGCTTTATTAACATCTATAATAACAAGGAGGGTTGTGTGGCAACAAGTCCTTGCCTTGAGTGGGCAAGTAGTTCACCTATAATCATTGTTAAAGAATCAAACTAAGGACCAAGCCATTTATATTGTAAAATGAGACATTTGGGAGGTGCTTATGTTGGTGTCTCAAGGGTTAGTTTCTAACACATCATAATCTATTAAATTCGTGCCAACAACAAGTCGACCGTGATTGGAGGAGATTTAGGATCATAGTCTTTCATATGAAAGAAATTGTTCCAATGCACAAATTTGGTTAAGAAGTATACTTTGGCACATAATTCGTTCCTGCTAGTGCTATTCTGAGCTTTGTGTTCCTACTTCTGAAGTATCTAGTGATATTATGATATATGTCAGTGGTAAGAAGCTACTCATTGGGCTTCCATCAACGCAATAGGGGGTTGGGTTCATGTTGTGCGACATGGACTTCTTCAAGTAGTGAAGCCCCCATTGATGGCGAGTATCAATATTCATCTCAATCCACTGTGGGTTAGACTACTGATGCTTCCACTCTTCTATTAACATAATATATTGGTGCTATCAAAATGAAATGGGTAAGGCTCACTTTGAAATTTACTTATATGCTACTAAAACTATTGCCCTTGCTATTTCTAGTGGTTATGGGGAAACTAAAACTGTTGGCACCTTAACTCTTGCTACCCATGAATCTTTGAAGGCTTTGCCTCATTCAACAATGACACTTATTTTGGTAGGTTATGTTTAGGCTAACAATCCTTCAAGTCTTACAAGAGCATATGAAGAGGCATGCAAGATATGAGACATATAGATAAGAAGTAATGTAGAAATCTGTATGAGAAATAACCCATAGGTCATGCACTCCCTAGCCATTCTAATTGATATCTAAAACATATTATTGCGAATGTTATTAGAATAATTTTTTTTAGTGAAATCAATGGCGTTGCGACAGAACATGGATGGGATTTGGGTTCCATTGATTGAACTAGAGATTCTTCATGGATTTCAAGCCATTCAATCATTGACTTATTACTTTTGTAATCTCTTCCCTTTGATTCCCTATGTTATAAGTCACCTGTGAATATAATATTTCTACTTGGAATGTGGTCTCTATATATTAGTAATATCTATATATTAGTAACAGTAGTCAACCCAATGGGATTTAGACTAGTATTATATATTAGATAAACCACAATCGAGCAAAAGGAAACGTAGTTCCTAAGCTTTAATATAAGTGGTATATGAGAATAGAGGATGAAGAGGTAGGTTGGCATCTTGGATCATAAAAAAGCTCAAAAATTTCCTCTCTAACTGGACACTTTGACACACCAAAACCACCGAGTACAACTCTAGTATTTGAGGTAAAAACTAATCACCTGTCGAACTCTTCTTGGGCATGTACAACTTGGACTAAGTAGAGGTTCATACAATGGGTATATTTTCTAGATGTTGTTTTTTGCTTTGAGTTGGGTGGAAAATAGATATGAAAGAAGTGATCCCCTTGTGTCAATTTGGATGGTCATCTAAACAGTGCTTACTTTTGTGATCCAAATTTAAACAGGAAAGCAAAAAATTACAAGTATAACCATAAACACAAAGATGCAGCAAAAATAACACTTCATTTCATTAATATCAAATACTAGAATATTCTTACAAACAGAATGGAAATAAGACTAGCTCAGGTGATGGTAGCTTATCTATGAGAAGAGATGTGGCCACTACATGCCTTTGAAATGTGTTACATTGAGGCTCAAGGGCCTATTTATTATTGGAAAACAATGGAAAACACTAAACAACTAAAACCCTAATCCCAGGAGATGTAACACCAAGAGTTTGTGGGCACCGTTGGGGTTAATTGGGCAACCAACTTCCCTGGGTCATAACTTGGTCATATTATCTCTGTTTGGCTCATACGATACCTTTTTGAAAAGGTCGCTTTAAGTACTATAGGTTTTTCCATAGGCCCATGCCTATGGATGGGCCTACTGCGCGGGTCAAAACTGCTCTGGAAGTTCAAGACACAAAAATAGCTAAAAATAGTAAATGCTAAAATAAACAAGGAAACAAATGCACCTGACTAGAGGTCTATGTGGGATAGGTGGGTGGCTACTAATATCCACCTGGACCAATCCTCCCCCCTTAGGAAGCAATGGTCCCCATTGTGTGCAGAGTCGCCATGAGGTGAGGAAGTTTCTGTTGAACCTAGTCCTTGTTGAGCCACTTGCCTTGGTGTAGGAGTTGGCCAAATTTAAAAAGCCGATATAGTTGGATCTTCTACTGACGAGTGTTATTGACCTGTGTGTCCATAATTTGATCAGTTGTGGCTTGTTCCATGTAGTCTAGATTTAACTCTATTGGTGTGAGATGTTTTGCAATGTTTGATGTGTCCAGTAATGGTGGGCAGTATGGTCAAAAGTGGTCCACATTGAACACTAGGTGCAGACCAAGGAATGGGGGAATGGTGAGCTTAAAATCATTGTCTCCCACAACCTTGGTAATGGTGTAAGGACCAAATAAAAGTGGTCTAAGCTTTCGATGGGCTCCAGTAAGGCGCTCTTTCTGCAAATGCAACCAAAATTTGTCGCCCACTTGAAAATTGTGTGGCACTCAATGTTGATCATTGTCTAGTCAATTTAACATCTTAAATTTCTCTACATAAATTATCAATCCGAGTATCGTAAACTGATGAAGTGTGGTGCACCATATGTGCTTAGTTAACCTTTTTCTTACTTCATTATTTTATAGTTTATGTTGTTTTTGGGGTTTTGTTCTTGTTGATCTTCTAAAGTGTCTAATGCAAATGGAAATCCTATTCTAAGGTCTTAAGAATACTTTTAAAGGTCAAGTATGGATGTAGATTTCAAGACAAGGTTTATGTCCCTAATGGTAACTTCCAAAACTTAGCACTTCAAAAGATATCAAAACATGTTATTGATGGAATTAGTACTTAAACAAAAGTGTAAGTATGCAGCTACTTCAATCAAGCAAAGGATGAAATACTGATCATGAAACCACTATCTCTGCTGCTTGTCTAAATACAGAAATAAAAGTTAAGCTATTGCACTCAAACAAATCAAAAACTGCAAACTCATCAAAGTAAAATCAAATCACATCATTCATAGTTTGATTCCTTGCCAGTTAGTCTAAGCTATGGCTTTCGGAGATAATCGTCAATGATATGAGCAAGTTGATATATAATTGCAGAAAAGTAAAACTAAAATCAAATCACAACATTCATAATCCGATTCCTCGCCAGTTAGTCTAGCTATGGCTTTCGGAGATAATCGTCAATGATATGAGGAATTTGATCTCTAAACTAACTAACAAAGCAAATGAATAAGTCTGAAATCAAATCATAACTAAAATTGAAAAGCTAAAAAAAACAAAGTCAGTAGAGAGGCAAATCTCATGTCACTATTTGATGCAAAAACATGTAAATAAAAACTAATCTACAATCAACCGATTGAACACACTTAAAAGAAAATCAAACTTGAAAGCAATCAAATGACATAATGAAATCAAAGAAAAATTACAAAATGAAATCTACTCTACCTTACATTCTAATATGCTCCATGACATCTACTTCACATCTCCTTCCATGT
>APFE030994238.1:38797-53923 GCA_000404065.3 Pinus taeda
CAGTGAGTTTTCAAGCAAAATTTGGTCACTAGGCATTAGGTCTAGGGTTTTATTTTACCCTTGTCAAAGTTGTCCAAATGACGTTCTATGTCACCATTCAACTGAGTGTACCGTCATTCAAAGGGTTTTCATTATCATGTCAAGTTCCACTGGGTCATTTTACACCTTGTTCATGCTTCAGTTGCGCCTAGGTAAGGTCATTTCCCTCTCCTAGGGTTTTGAAGGCAATTTCTCTTTGACGATCAAATCATCGGAAAAAATTGTATCCTGATGTTCATACACCTTCCCCTATCCTTAAAGTACCTTATAAAACACTTCCCATCATTGAGATCCCCCAAATTCCTCATTTTCACACAAACCCTAGTTTCTTGCTACAACTTGGCAATTTTCTAGGTTGGACCTGCGTTTTGCCTTTTTGGACCCCTTCCCCTCACTCAATATTTTAAATTCCACTTTCCCTTACTTCTTAACATCCCTCCCTACTTCCAAGAATTTTCCCAAGAATTTAGAAGCCACTTATCCCCTTCATTTCGCTTCATTTCGACAAATCTCTTATGCCACACATCAGGATAGGTTTTACTCCAATGATGTTTCTGAGAAATAAAAGATGAATTTGGGAAAAATGAGAGACATTTTTGTCCAAAACAGGCCAAGGAATAAAAACCTCCTTCACTTTTTACACAGGTGTCATGGTTTTAGAGAAATGTCAAAAATACAATCGCCTCAGGAGAATTGATGCACCTCTGAAGTGACCTTGGGAAAATCAAGTTTTATCCTAGTATGGTTGGTCAAATGACTTGCATGATGAGTAAAATGATAACTAGACACAAATATATTTCCAATGATCTATCATGAGCTCAATTTGGAGTTGAGGAAGGCATTCAAAAGTTGACTGCAACAGCACCCTGCCTTTAGGTAGCCTCATTTGGCACATTTTGACCAGTCTTTGGAGATTTGATTTTTGACAGGGAAAATGAACTCCAAATTCAAAAATTCCACTTGGGTTAGAAATTAGACAGGACAAGATTTCCAACAAGCACACTTGAGTACATTTTGGACTCCTGTAAGTGCCTCAAAACTGGCCTCAAAGTGGCGCAACGCATACAGAAAAGGGCGTGGCGCATATAGGAAAAAAGACCCAATTTGCCTCTGTTTCGCGAAATTTCGCTTCGCGACTTTTCATAAGTGGGCCCCCTCATCTACACTTCATTTTTTCAGCACCAAAGGCAGTTTTTAAAGTATTTTCACTCCAGATGGGCATCTATCCAAGTGGCAAAGGAAGGCAAAGGGTCACCCAAGCCATTTGTCATGTTGGTGGCGCTGCACCTGTAGCTGATGTTTAGCTCTCCACCTTCATTTTGTAATGATTCGAGCAACTCCCCAACCCTTGGGAATTCTATCTCTTCATGGCACATTCTATATATTATATGCAAACCATTTGCAAAGGGTTGGTTGGCTTGTAATTTCTAGGAGACTGTGGGAAAGAAACTCTATTTTTGCATTGTATATTTTTTACAGAGGATTAATGAAAGGCAACAGCTCTGTTTCATGAGATTCATGTGGTTGTGAGTGTAGCAAATGTGTCTCTTATGTTTCATATGTATCTTGTTATGTTTCATGGTTCATTTCATATTCATTTCCAATGAAATTTTCTGAGTTAGATAAGATAGAATTCAATTTTATTGCTCTGCCTGTGGGAAAATTTCATGTTCAGTGTTCTTCTTCTGTTGAAAAGGATTCATGTTGCCCATGCCCTTTTCACCCTCCTAAGAAATCTCTCCATCCCGCGTTGCTTTCAAACTAAATTGATGGACTCTCCACCTATCTTGCCTCACGAAGTAATCTGTGCCTTTGTATTAAATTCTTTGTTTCATTGAGGTCCATTGGTCCCATACCATCCCATAAACACATTCATTCATAAAAATCACTTCTTGTATCCATATTCACTTACTAGCCTAAGATAAATAGTCCACTGTAAGTCATCTCAAGCCTTTTCGTTTATTTATTCACTGAGTGTGACTCGGAGAGAGCCCTCTCTTGTTCTGGTAGGGCTAGCTACCAGACTGAGCGTGGTTTGCGGTTACCTTGAATTTTTCCTTCCTTCAGCCTAAGGCGGATTTAGGTGCTAACATAGTGGCGACTCCGCTGGGGATAAAATGGTTTGCTTGAAGATTGTTTTGTCCCAGTACATCTATCAAGCTCAGATCTGATGGTTGATGGTGAACAACGATCAGACATAAGAAGATGGTTGAAATCATTCACCTGGCGACTCCTTTCACGTAAGAATCCAACAACCGGTGCTTCATGGTGACTCCACTGCAGAGGGATCAGTAGCTTTGAGATTTTTAAAATGGAGCGGATTGCAAGAAGATACGCTCCCATGAGTCGAGATCACATTCCAAGCTTTCCAAATAAAATTCTGAAGGTAGATTGGTCAAGGAACCTGCCTACATTTAAAGATGATGGTAAGAAGGATGTTGCTTTACATCTAGTTCGATTTCACATGCATATTCGCAAGTTGAAGGTTGATTTTCCTAAAGATTGCTTAATGAAGATATTCCTGGCCACTCTAGAAGGTGAAGCCCAATCTTGGTATGAAAGTTTGCCGCCTATTTGTATTTACTATTTAAAGGATTTTCATGCCTTGTTCATTGAAAGATATAAAGACTCTTATCCATCATTGAAACTAGTTCATGACTGTTGCAAGCATGCTTATGGTTTTATTGAAAGCCTTGAAAAATACTATGAGGATGATAATTTTATGGATGATGAGATCATGGAAGCCTTGTACGAGAATCCATTTCAGCAACATGAAGAGAAACTAGAGGAGTCCCATCAATATGCTCAAGAAACTTTGCAGCATGATCAAGATTTTAGTACGTTGGAAGATGAAGGAGTTTTGCCTCTTGATAGTCAACATGAATTACATGAAATGAATCAGCAGTATGAGGAATATTTGTATACACCTTCACTTGAAATTAATGAAGACAATCACTGTTTGAGCAAAAGGAAACAAAAGGTCTTATCTCCTTTGTCTGAAGACGAGATAGGTCAACTCTTGCACGGGTATGTTCCAGCTCAAGCTAAAGCGGATTTGCAGTGCACAAATGGTCAAGAAAGTTTTGGTGAAACTCCTTCCTATGTTGAAAAGGATGATAGTCCGGTGAACAAATTTATAGATCAGCAGGTTGAAGAATTCCATATGGCTTAAAGTGATGAAAGAAAAAGTGTCGTTTCAGATCTGTCCATAGAAGAAGACAGCATGCAGGGAAGTCCAGTTCTACTTTCAGAATGTGATAACGTTAAATCAACCTTTTCAGATCTAGATTCGGATTATGGTGACCAAGAAAACCTTGTACTAAGTTCCATGAAAGAGAATTATGCTGTTAAAATCACCTGGAATGAAGAAAACAGAGTTTTGAATCCAAATGTTCTCATGTCATCAGAACAAAGCCTTCATAAAGAGGTAGTCCAGTCAGCTCATGAACAGTAAGATGAGAATTTTGTTCAAGTGAAAAAGATCTGGGTGAATTTATGGTAGATGATATAAATGATTGTGTTGGGTTTCAAGAATCATTTGAAGTTTATTTTCTCATGATTGATGGATACAAAGATAATCGGCCTGTCATATCATATGAAGATGATCTACAATTTATTCAGACTTCACCAGACCTGGCCATTCAGGATTCCCTTTCAGATTCCTCCTCATATGTCTCATGTTTTGAAATGTTCTTTGAAGAGAAGATCTGCTCATCTATTTGTTCAGAATTTTTTGAAGACCAGGAACATACTCTTATTTATGAAAAAAGATCAGCATCACAAGAAAAGGACACCTTGTTTCTTCAGCAGGAGGAAAATCCTCATGTTCTTCATGATCCAATGGCAAATTTGTTGCAGACGGCAGTGAAGGTCATTATTGCAGTATTCAGTGATGAAGGAGATCATGGTCAATTATGTTTTTGGAGGCCCAATTACTAGTATCTGTTGTTGACCAGAAGATATGATCAGGAGAATCAATCAAGGAGGCATCTACTTGATTGGTTACATTGAAAGACGCATTACACATGATTGTACATATTGCATTAGTACGCAGGTGGTTGTCATCATGATTTGAAACCCTCGAATCTTGATGGACTGCTGCCATTGAAACAAGTTTTGTCAGTTCTTGTTTTAGTTAAGTCAGTCATGAGTCATTTCCTTTTGCAATGAGTCAATTTTTCAGTCATGTTGGTTTAAGTCAAGTTTGAGTTAATAAATGAGTCAGAGTCTTGTGTGGTTTGTCAAAATAATGGACTCCATAGCCCAATGGACGAAGGCATTGTCTGCTCACCCAAAGATCTGCAATTCTTGGCACCTCCAAGGAGCTGGAGTTGCCATCCCTATTGGAGCCAATGTTAGTGTCAGTCTTTGTAGCCTTCCTCTAGTGATCAAACATGCTCTTACACAAGTTATTTTAAGGTGTCAAGGTCAAATTTTGTCATTTCAGTGAGTCTTCAAGCAAAATTTGGTCACTAGGCATTAGGTCTAGGGTTTGATTTTACCCTTGTCAAAGTTGTCCAAATGATGTTCCATGTCACCATTCAACTGAGTGTACCATCATTCAAAGGTTTTTCATTATCATGTCAAGTTCCACTGGGTCATTTTACACCTTGTTCATGCTTCAATTGCGCCTAGGTAAGGTCATTTCCCTCTCCTAGGGTTTTGAAGGCAATTTCTCTTGAACAGTCAAATCATCGGAAAAACTTGTATCCTGATGTTAATACACCTTCCCCTATCCTTAAAGTACCTTATCAAACACTTCCCATCACTAAGATCCCCCAAATTCCTCATTTTCGCACAAACCCTAGTTTCTTGCTACAACCTGGCAATTTTCTTAGTTGGACCTGTGTTTTGCCTTTTTGGACCCCTTCCCCTCACTCAATATTTTAAATTTCACTTTCCCTTACTTCTTAACATCCCTCCCTACTTCCAAGAATTTTCCCAAGAATTTAGAAGCCACTCATCCCCTTCATTTCGCTTCATTTCGACAAATCTCTTGTGCCACACATCGGGATAGGTTTTACTCCAATGATGTTTCTGAGCAATAAAAGATGAATTTGGAAAAACTGAGAGAGGTTTTTGTCCAAAATATGCCAAGGAAGGAAAACCTCCTTCACTTTTTACACAGGTTTCATGGTTTTAGAGAAATGTCAAAAATACAATCACCTCAGGAAAATTGATGCACCTCTGAAGTGACCTTGGGAAAATCAAGTTTTATCCTAGCCTGGTTGGTCAAATTACTTGCATGATGAGTAAAATACTAACTAGACACAAAGATATTTCCAATGAGCTATCATGAGCTCAATTTTGAGTTGAGGAAGGCATTCAAAAGTTGACTGCAACAGCACCCTACCTTTAGGCAGCCTCATTTGGCACATTTTGACCAGTCTTGGGAGATTTGATTTTTGACAGGACAAATGAACTCCAAATTCAAGAATTCCAGTTGGGTTGGAAAGTAGATAGAATAGGATTTCCAATGAGAACACTTGGGCACATTTTGACTCTTTTAAGTGCCTCAAAACTGGCCTCAAAGTAGCGTGACACATACAGAAAAGGGCGCGGCGCATATAGGAAAAAATGCCCAATTTGCCTCTGTTTCACGAAATTTCGCTTTGCGACTTTTCATAAGTGGGCCCCCTCATCTACACTTCATTTTTTCGGCACCAAAGGCGGTTTTTAAATTATTTTCACTCCAGATGGGCATCTATCCAAGTGGCAAAGGAAGGCAAAGGGTCACCCAAGCCATTTGTCATGTTTGTGGCGCTGCACCTGTAGCTGATGTTTGGCTCTCCACCTTCATTTTGTAATGATTCGAGTAAATCCCCAACCCTTGGGTGTTCTATCTCTTCATGACACATTCTATATATTGTATGCAAACCATTTGCAAAGGGTTGGTTGGCTTGTAACTTCTGGGAGACTGTGGGAAAGAAACTTGTTTCTGCATTGTATATTTTTTACAGAGGATTAATGAAAGGCAGCGGCTCTGTTTCATGAGATTCATGTGGTTGTGAGTGTAGAAAATGTGTCTCTTATGTTTCATATGTTTCTTGTTATGTTTCATAGTTCATTTCATATTCATTTCCAGTGAAAGTTTCTGAGTTAGATAAGGTAGTATTCAATTTTATTGCTTTGCCTGTGGGAAAATTTCATGTTCAGTGTTCTTCTTCTGTTGAAAAGGATTCATGTTACCCATGCCCTTTTCACCCTCCTAATCAATCTCTCCATCCCGCGTTGCTTTCAAACTAAATTGTTGGACTCTCTGCCTATCTTGCCTCATGAAGTAATCTGTGCCTTTGTATTAAATTCTCTGTTTCATTGAGGTCCATTGGTCCCATACCATCCCAGAAACACAGTCATTCATAAAAATCACTTCTTGTATCCATATTCACTTACTAGCCTAAGATAAATAGTCCACTATAAGTCGTCTCAGGCCTTTTCGTTTATTTATTCACTGAGTGTGACTCGGAGAGAGCCCTCTCCTGTTCTGGTAGGGCTAGCTACCAGACTGAGCATGGTTTGTGGTTACCTTGAATTTTTCCTTCCTTAAGCCTAAGGCAGATTTAGGTGCTAACAGGTTCCAAGGAAACTAAGGACTACTTGTTCCCAAATATTTGTCCATTAATCAAAACACGATAAAATATTCTTGGAGTAGGAGATAATACTCTATTCGAAAATAGAAAGAGACCATATGATATCTTAGCGGTTGTGCTCCTTTTGCAATTCTTGGATGGATCTCATCTAATTTAGCTCAAATATGGGTTGGATCATTTTTTTTTTTTTTTTTTTTTTTTTTTTGGGGGGGTTTTGGATTTTATTCTCTTTAAATTTTTAAGTAGGTCATAATTTAGATGGCATGAAAAAGGTGTCACGTATGTAGATGGAATTTAGATAATTAATGACTCATGGAATTTTTGGCCATTTCCTCGAGGTTTCTTTAATTGACCTATGGAAAAGTGGAATTTCACCAAAATTGTCTACTCATTTTGACCATTCAAGTGTTGTTGGATGTTGAAAAAAGATATGATAACTACTCTCATATTCTTTTCTATATCCCTTGGAAACCAATGTTTTCAATGATAACTAGATGAATGTGGCAATCATGGGTCTAGATCTTCTTCCACAAAAATGTCATACTATTTGAAATTATTCTTTGAAAAGGTAGGGGTAGTGATTTGTTCTTCCACATTGTTGATTTATTCTTTATTTTATCAATAACCCTTTTCTCAATACTTTGTAGTACGTCTTCCATCTACTAGAGGAAAGCTCAGATAAATTGTATGCTATATATCTTCTTTTAAATTCCAACATTGTCAAGGTTTGTATTTTTAGTTGTAGAGAAAAATTGATTTGTCTATGCTAATGGTAGATGGTATGGCCTGTGGATCTCTTAAATATTTCAATGGCATTTTTTATTGCTTCGAATTCTTTTAGACAAACATATCCTAGAAGTAGTACATCAACTTCAAATTGTAAATGGGAAATAGGAATAGAAGTAGATGCAATCCTTAATCCTTCCAAATGTTGTGATGATGAGGAATGAGAGATTATTTTTATAAGGGCATTGATTTCAATAATCAAAACTACTAGCAATTTATTATCAAACAAATCACTTGTGTCAGTTAAACTGACCATCCAATGGAGTTAGCCTTAACTAACTAGCCATGCATAAGTGAAAATCTCATGTATGCATAGCAATTTCATCCTATTAGCCTCACATACTTGAAGCACATATTTCGTAGTGACAACTCCAAGGTTGGCATGTGTGAGTGGATTGATGAGCTAGTGGTGCATGTGGTAAAGGGCAATTCAAGTTGTTAATATGAAGTGGTAGGTGGGCTCAACATGCAGGATTAGTTGTCTCATCTATCACATAATTTAAAATTAAAATCATGAGATTATGAGATCATGAGATCATGCCACCTCACCACATAAGTCAACATACACATTTTTGCATGATGTTTCCTATTTTGTGTCTTCATGTCCCCTCGTGTGGGAGTTGAGGTAGATAGACACTTTGTTTAGCTGAGAAGTGGCACCCGATACTTAGACACACACAAGAGAAATCACATAGTGTTTCGTGGAATCCAAAGGGTTCGATTTTTCATAGCTTGCTTACCTAAGGAGCTTTGGTGTTGATGCTTTGGAATTGAAGACTTTTTTCTAGGAGTTTCATGGATGCAAACATTGTATCTTCATGGCTGGTTTTTGTTAGAAATATGTTTCTTTCATTACTGCCCATCCTTCTTTTCATTGTCGAGGTCCTTATTCAATCAATTTGGTGACATTGAGGCCCTCCTAGCCTCTGTCCTTCAATGTGTGATGGTAAATGGTGGCTTTGTTGGGCCCTTGAAGGATGCTACGGGAAACAAAGTTTCTTGTAGAAATCACAAAGACTCCATAAAATCAAAATTTCTTGGAACTGTGACCACTATGGATACTTCATGGGGATAAGGTAAGATCTTTTTGCAGGTGGAGATGGTGGAAAACGGAAAGGTCAAGTCATGGCTTGGGCAAGGAGGCAAGAAACTAGCCCATACAAAATGCCAATTTTTTGAAGTGTTGGGATTTTAGTTTTGCTTGATTGGATCGATGAGGATGATAATTAGAGACACAGTGGTGGCTTCCATTTCTTCAAAAAGTGAAAAAAAGTCAGATCTATTTTTTTTTTTGTAAAACAAGCTAAAATGTGTGGGGTTTTTAAGGCCATTTTTCGAAAGTTATCAAATCTTGGTTTTGACTTGGGGCATTGATGAGGTATTAAATTAGAAGCCTAATGACACATTTTCCAGCCAAATAGGTGAAACAAACTTGTTGTTGTAGCTTTTCATAAAACAACTAGCCACAATGATGTTGTAGAGGTAATGCAAAGTCATGGGACCCATTTTTTGACACTTGGAGGTGGTGTAGGAATTTTTTTTGAATCTATGGGTACCTTCCTCCATCAAAAAGGTGAAAAAAGATGAATCTGTAGTTTTTTTTTTTTTTTTTTTTTGTAAGTTAGCTTTTTTGTTTTTTACAGAGAGTAAAGGAAGTGAATCAACTAGGGAAGAAAACAATGCATACTTTGATACCTCCTAGTTTTCATTCTAGCTACTAGGGGTAGTGATTTATTCTTCCACATTACTGATTTATTCTTTATTTTATCAATAAAATTTCTCTTAATACTTTGCAGTATGTCTTCCATATACTAGAGGAAAACCCAGATAAATCATATGCAAAATATCTTCTTTTAAGTTCCAATATTGTCTGTATTTGTATTTTTACTCCTAGAAAAAAATTGATTTGTCTATGTTAATCGTAGATGGTCTTCCTATGGGTCTCTTAAATATTTCAATGGTATTTTTGAATGCTTCGACTTCTTTTAGACTGGAATTTCCTATAAGTCATACTTTAACTTCAAATTGTAAATGGGAAATAGGTCCAGAAGTAGATGAGATTCTTAATCCTTCCAAATGTTGCGATGATGGGGCATGAGAGATGATTTTTATATGGGTGTTAATTTTAATAACCCATACTACTAGCAATTTATTATCTAGCAAATCACTTGTCTCAATTAAATTGATCATGTGATGGAGTTAGCTTTAACTAACTAGCCATGCATAGAAATTACATCATATTAGCCTCACATATTTGAAGAACACATTTCTTAGTGATGAATCTAAGTTTGACATGCATGAGTGGATTGATGAGCTAGTGGTGCGTGTGGAAAATGGAAACTCGAGTTGTTCATATGAGGTGGTAGGTGGGCTTAGCATGCAGGAGCAATTATCTCGTCTATGATTCATAATTTAAAATTAAAATCATGAGATTACAAGATCATGAGATCATGCCACCTCACCACATAAGCCAATAGACACCTTTTTGCATGATATTTCATATTTTGTGACTTCTTGTCCCCTCATGTGGGAGTTGAGGTAGATAGACACTTTGTTTAGTCGAAAAGTGACCCTCGATACTTAGAAACACACAAGAGAAATTACATAGTGTTTCACGGAATCCAAAGGGTTTGATTTGCATAACTTGCTTACTTATGGAGCTCTCATGTTGATGCTTTGGATTTGAAGACTTGTTTTGTAAGTGTTTCATGGAGGCAAAGAATGTATCTTCATGGTTGGATGTTGTTAGAGTTACGCTTATTTCATTACTTCCCAACATTATTTTCATTGGTGGGGTCCTTCTTCAATTAATTTGGTGATGTTGAGGCCCTCCTAGCCTCTGTCCTTCAATTTGTGATGGTAAATAGTGGTTTTGTTGGGCCCTTGAAGGGTACTATAGGAAACAAAGTTTCCTATAGAAGTCACAGAGACTCTTGAAAATCACCTTTTCTTGGAGTTGTGACCACTATGGATACTTCATGGGGATAAGGTAGGAGTGTTTTGCAAGTGGACGTGGTGGAAAATGGATAGGTCAAGTCATGGCTTGGGCAAGGAGGCAAGAAGCTAGCCCATACAAAAATGCCAATTTTTTAAATTGTTGGGATTTCAATTTTTCTTGTTTGGATCATTGAGGATGATAGTTAGAGACATGGTGGTGGCTTCCTTTGGGCCTCAAAAAGTGAAAAAAAGAAGAAGTCAGATTTGATTTTTTTTTTGTAAAATAGGCTGAAATATATGGGGTTTTTAGGCCATTTTTAAAATGTTCTCGGATCTTGGTTCTGACTTGGGGGATTGACGAGGTATTAAATTAGAAGCCTAATGACACATTTCCCACCCAAATAGGTGAAAAAAAACTTCTTGTTGTAGATTTTTCTAACATTGTCAAGATTTATCTTTTTAGTCCTAGAAATAATTAATTTGTCTATGTTAATGGCAAATGGTATAGCCTGTGGGTCTCTTAAATATTTCAATTGAATTTTTTATTGCTTCGACTTCTTTTAGACTAGCATATCATGGAAGTAGTACACTATATTCAAATTGTAAATGGGAAATAGGGTCGGAAGTAAATGAGATTCTTAATGCTTCCAAATGTTGCGATGATGGGGCATTAGAGATGATTTTTCTAAGGGTGTTAATTTTAATAACCCAAACTACTAACAATTTTTAATCTAGCAAATCACTTGTCTTAGTTAAACTAACTATGTGATGGAATTATCATTAACTAACTAGCCATGCATAAGTGAAAATCTCATGCATGCATAACAATTACATCCTATTAGCCTCACATACTTGAAGCACACATTTCTTAGTGACGAATCTAAGGTTGGCATGCATGAGTAGATTGATAAGCTAGTGGTGCATGTGGTAGATGTCAACTTGAGTTATTGATATGAGGTGATAGGTGGGCTCACAGTGCAAGAGTAGTTGTCACATCTATCACTCGTAATTTAAAATTAAAATCATAAGATTATGAGATCATGAGATCATGCCACCTCACCACATAAGTCAACAAACACCTTTTTACATGATATTTCCTATTTGGTGCCTTCATGTCCCCTCATGTGGGAGTTGAGGTAGATAAAAACTTTATTTAGGCAAGAAGTGACCCTTTTTGCATAGACACACACAAGATAAATTACGTAGTGTTTTATGGAATCCAAAGGATTTGATTTGTATACCTTTCCTACCTATGGAGATCTGGTGTCAATGCTTTGGACTTGAAGACTTGTTTTGTAGGTGCTTCATGGAGGTGTTTGCTTCATGGAGGTGTATCTCCATCGTTGTTTGTTGTTAAAGATATTCTTCTTTCATTACTTTCCAACCTTATTTTCATTGTTGGGGTCCTTCAATCAATTTGGTTATGTTGAGGCCCTCCTAGCCTTTGTCCTTCAATTTGTGATGGTAAATGATGGCTTTGTTGGGCCCTTGAAGGTTGCTACAACATAAGAGTTTGCTATAGTAGTCACAAAGACTCCATAAAATCACCATTTCCTTGAGGTGTGACAACCGTGGATACTTCATTGGGATAAGTTAAGAGTGTTTTGTAGGTGGACATGGTGGAAAATGAAAAGGTCAAGTCATGACTTCGCAAGGAAGCAAGAAACTAGCCCATACAGAAATGGTAATTTTTAAAATGTTGGGATTTCAATTCTACTTGATTGGATCGATGAGGATAATAATTAGAGACATGGTGGTGGCTTCATTTTCCTCAAAATGTGAAATACTTCATATCTGAATTTTTTGGCAAAACGGGCTTAAATGTATGGGGTATTTTAGGACATTTTTGAAAGTGCTCAGATCTTGGTTTTGACTCGGGGGATTGATGAGATATTAAATTAGAACCTAATGGCACATTTACTAGCCAAATAGGTGAAAACAAACTTCTTGTTGTAGCTTTTTCCAACATTGTCAGGATTTGTCTTTTTAGTTCTAGAAGAAATTGACTTGTCTATGTTGATGGTAGATGGTTTGGCTTGTGGGTATCTTAAATATTTCAATGGCATTTTTTATTGCTTTGACTTCTTTTAAACTGGCATATCCTCGAAGTAGTACACTAGATTCAAATTGTAAATGGGAAATAGTGTCGGGAGTATATGAGATTTGTAATCCTCCCAAATCCTGCAATGATGGGGCATGAGAGATGATTTTTCCAAGGGTGTTAATTTTAATAACCCAAACTACTAGCAATTTATTATCTAGCAAATCACTTGTCTTGGTTGAACTAACCATGCGATGGATTTAGCCTTAACTAACTAGCCATGAATAAGTGAAAAGATCATGCATCCATAGCAATTGCATCCTATTAGCCTTACATACTTCAAGCACACATTTATTAGTGATGAATCTAAGGTTGACATGCATGAGTGGATTGTTGAGCTAGTGGTGCATCTGGCAGATGGAAACTCGAGTTGTTGATATGAGGTGGTAGGTGGGATCAGCATGGGGGAGTAGTTGTCTCAACACTCATAATTTAAAATTAAAATAATGATATCTCGAGATCATGAGATCATGCCACCTCACCAGATAAGCCAACATATACCTTTTTGCATTATATTTCATATTCTGTGACTTTTTTCCTCCTCATGTGGGCATTGAGGTAGATCTATGCTTTGTTTAGCCAAGAAGTGACCCCCGATACTTAGATACACACAAGATATACTACTTAGTGTTTCATGGAATACAAAGGGTTTGATTTCCATACCTTGCTTATCTATGGAGATTTGGCGTTGACGCTTTGGATTTGAAGACTTGTTTTGTAGGTGTTTCATGGAGGCAAAGACTATATCTTCAAGGTTGGTTGTTGTTAGAGATATGTTTCTCTCATTACTTCCAAAACTTCATTTCATTGTTGGGGTCCTTCTTCAATCAATTTGGTGATGTTGAGGCCCTCCTACCCTTTTTCCTTCAATTTGTGATGGTAAATAGTGACTTTGTTGGGCCCTTGAAAGATGCTATAGGAAGCAGAGTTTCCTGTAAAAGTCACAAAGACTCCATAAAATCACCATTTCTTGGAGTTGTGACCACTATCGATACTTCATGGGGATAAGGTAAGAGTATTTTTTAGGTGGACATGGTGGAAAATGGAAAGGTCAAGTCATGGCTTGGGTAAGGAGGCAAGAAACTAGCCCATACAAAAATGATAATTTTTTAAAGTGTTGGGATTCACTTGTTTGGATTGATGAGGATGATAATTAGAGACATGGTGGTGGCTTCCTTTTCCTCAAAAAGTGAAAAATGGTCAGACCTGATTTTTTGTTGTAAAATAGGCTTAAATGTATGTGGTTTTTTAGGTCACTTTTTGAAAGTGCTAAGATATCGATTTGAATTGGGGGATTGATGAGGTATTAAATTAGAAGCCTAATGACACATTTCCCAGCCAAATAGGTGAAAAACAATTGTTGTTGTAGCTTTTTCCAAGATTGTCAAGATTTGTCTTTCTAGTCTTAGAATCATTGTCTATGTTAATGGTAGATGGTCTGGTTTGTGGGTCTCTTAAATATTTCAATGGCATCTTTTATTTCTTCAGTTTCTTTTAGACTGACATATCCTAGAAGTAGTACACTAGCTTCAAATTGTACATGGGAAATAGGGTCAGAAGTAGATGAGATTCTTAATCCTTCCAAATTTTGCGATGATGGGGAATGAGAGATGATTTTTTCTAAGGGTGTTAATTTTAATAACCCAAACTACTAGCAATTTATTATCTAGCAAATCACTTGTCTCAATTAAACTAACCATGTGATAGAGTTATCCTTAACTAACTAGCCATGCATAAGTGAAAAGATCATGAATTCATAGAAATTACATCCTATTAGCCTCGCATACTTAAGCACACATTTCTTAGTGATGATTCTAAGGTTGACATGCATGCATGGATTGATGAGATAACGGTGCCTGCGATAGATGGAAACTCAAGTTGTTGATATGAGGTGGTAGGTGGGCTCAACATGAAAGAACATTTGTCTCATATATCACTCGTAATTTAAAATTATAATCACGAGATTACAAGATCATGAGATCAGGCCACCTCACCACTTAAGTCAACAAACATCATTTTTCATATTTTGTGTCTTCATGTCCCCTCATGTGGCAGTTGAGGTAGATAGACACTTTGTTTAGCCGAGAAGTGACCCTCGATACTTAGACACACACAATAGTAATCACATAGTGTTGAGCTAATTTATGTGACTAAATTAACGCAAGTATTTATTATCAATCCGGGTTTGTGAAACTTAGAGGCAAATCCACTATTTGTGAAGATCAAGTATAACCAAACTTTGAAAGATAAATGATTAAAACTAAGGGAAAATATATCCTAAAACTCTTGATTCAATCAGCTTAAAAGAGGAAACATTGAAAGAGTTCTTGACTCAAGAAATCTGCTCTCACCTCAGTTATGACTTCAATGAATTAGAGATTATAACCAAAGACTCAAGATGCATAAATCATACATGAAAAAGGCTCTTAACTTAATAGACATTCAAAGTTTTCCATAATAACTCATTCATCTCAAGATATAAATCTAAATGGAAACAAACTGTTTGCATGTAAATAAAAGAGACTAAATCTAATTCACCATTTCATAGAGAGAATGCCCAACTTGAGCACTTGCTTGCCAACTCAATTAGATGATGAATAAACCATTAACAAATGAAATCAATCACTATTCATAACCATGATGCAATCTGAAATAAGGCTTTGAAAAACTAAA
>APFE030994259.1:0-41654 GCA_000404065.3 Pinus taeda
TTCAATGTTACAATACATATTTATACATGCCGAAGAATCCAATACCATGGACCGAAAAACCATCACGTCCAATACCATGGACCAAAAAAAACCATCGATCCAATACCATGGACCGAAAACCATCGCGTCCAAAAAACATGTGCGAAAATCATGCACAAAACCATAGGTGGGTCGCCCAACCTAACATAGGGTCCAAAACCAAAATTTTCCGGGGCGCAGACCCGAACCCCATAAAGTGGGGTTACGGGTACCCCTCAAACCCCCTGTTAACTATGTGGAAAGAATATAACACAACCCAACAATCATGAATGAAGATCCATCTTCGTGAAGTAAATTTCTCCATCTATTTCATCCAACAATTCAACAATGAGAGGGATGGGAAACTTATCTTTAATAATGAGGTTTTTGAGCTCTCTATAATATGGACACATATGTCATGACCAATCCTTCTTGTGCACTAATACTATTGGAGAAGAGAAAGAACTTTGGCTAGGTTGAATTATACTTGCCTCTTGCATTTTTTCAACCATACGTTCAATTTCACTCTTCTGGGCATAAGGATATCTGTAAGGTATAATGTTTGGAGGAACAGTTCCTAGAATCAAGCTAATAATGTGATCATGAGCTCGAAAAGGTGGGATACTTTTAGGAGTCTCAAATACCTTAATGAATGTCAAGTACTCTTTGGAGATCTGGACAAATGGATGACTTAGATGTTTGAACATCTAGTGAAAGTAATTGTGGAATTACCCCTTATTGTTCCTTCTTCAAAAGTTTTGTCATGCCATTAGAGCTAATTATCTTCCTAGGTTTCCTTATGATACCCATTAGTTCAATTTCCTTTACTTTTGAGAACAATTTCAAGAGAAGTTCTTGAAAATTAAAATCTATTATCCCCAAAGATTATAACCATTACACTCCTAATACAACATCTGCACCACCCTTTGGAATGAAAAGAATTAGACTATTCGATACATATTACCCCATGGTTAGATTAATATTATGGAACTTCCCCGAGCAATTTATAGTTCCTCCATTTGCAGCCATCACTTGACACTCTGGTGCTAGATATATAAAGCAATTCAAATCCTTAGCTATCTTACATTGAATAAAATTATGAGTACTACCTGAATCAATCAACACTATTACCTTTTTCTTCTTGATATATCCTTCTATCATGAGAGTTAGAGGAGTGGTAATTCCCACCAATGCATTACAAGATATAATTAGATTCATTTATTCTTTTTCAACCCCTGGGATTGGTTCCTGGTGTATATCTTCTTCTTTTGATGTTTCTTGTTCCTTTTCTTCCTCCTCTTCATAATATATGTAGAATAATTTATTCTTAGCACACTTATGACCTTTAGTATATTCACTATCACAATTCTAACAAAGCCCTTTTTTTGTTTTTTATTCTAGTTGTTGTGGTATCAACCTTATAGGTTGTGGGAAGCTAGGAGCGGAAACACTTCCATATTTATAGTTGTGAGTGGTAGACATCCTTGGTTCCATAATTTTCTTTCAAACTTTCTTGCCACCTTGAATTCATTCTCTAATGACTTAGGTTCTGAAAGGCGAACCTCATGTTGGATGTCATCCTTTAAAGTCCCTATGAATACATCAATTATATGCTCCTCTAGAATATTAGTTACCTTGATATTCAATCATTGGAAGTCCTCAATGTGCTCCCCAACTGAACCATTTTGTTTGAGATTTATCATTTGGCTAAAGAATATATTTCCTTTTATATCCTCATAATGTGCTATCAATTCCTCCATACAAAATTGTCCAAGTGACTAGTGCTTTACGATAACAAAGCCATCGATACCATACAAATTGATTGGGTTCTAAATATAAAGATGCAATGTGTACATTTTGTGTGTGTTGCACATCATGTAGATCAAATAACTACTCCATATGTAGTACCCATGTTACCATATTCTTGCCATCAAAATTCCTCATATCGATCTTTGGAATATGGTGGGTATTAAACTGAACATTGGAGTCTATAAATCATAATTAATATTCATTTTTTCCTCTTCATGATTTTCATGGAGTACCTTGTCACCACTAGGAAGCATTTCTTGTAGCAACCATTAGAGAAATTTTGAGGTAAAAAATGGGCCTCAAAACAAAAATGTAGAACAAAAATCAACTTTCTAAGAACCAATAGGATTCATTGTGATGATGTCAACAATGGGGGATGATTCACCATTTTTGGAGTAAAAAGGTAAAAAGATAATAACAAAATAGAAAATAAAAAACTACTTTTTAAACTCGTATTTCCAACTTATATCCTTACATTTTGACTAAATATTCGAGCGGGAGCACTCATTGGATGCGGAAGTTAATTTTTCATCTGAGGAGTACCTATGTTGCATGCTTTTGATGGACCCTACTACACGAAAAATATGAAATACATGAAAAAATGTGACTATAATCATGTTTTTCATGTATTTCACATTTTTCATGTAGTAGGGTCCATCGAAAGTATGCAACGTAGGTACTCATTGGATGAAAAATTAAAATCCGCATCCAACCAGTGCTCCCACTCGAAATTTGAGTAAAATCATAGGGAGATAAGTTGAAAAAATAATTTTCTTTTTTCTTTTTTCCCTCCAAAACTTGATGAGGTAATCTAATCTTATTTTATTATTTCCATTATTATTTTATAATATTCCTTAGAAGGACCATATTAGGCCTCAAAAATTTTGTAATGTTTGTCAAGCGTTCCTTCAAACCTTCCAGATCCCTTTTCATTTATATTTTTAAACCATCCTTCAAACCTTTCATGTCTAATTTTAAACCATTCTTTAAACCATCCATCTTAGCTTCCAGTTTAATTTTTGTGATTCTTTGTGAGAGTGAAATTTGTTGCACTTGGTCTCGTAATTTCGATATATCATGTTGTATTTCTTCCTCTTCTTCATGCATCATAGTATAACTTTGTATTGACTTACTAGATGTATCCATTTTTTTGTTTCAAGGCATTTTGCAACCAAATAATGATATCTATGCTTCACAATGCCCTTTGAATCACTTCAAATTGATTTTTCGAACAAATGGTATGCAAAATTAGAAAAATACACACATTTTTCTTACTTTTAGGAGATTTATCTTGAAACTGTTGTAACTCTGTAACTTCGGCCCCCAAAGTTTTGAAGCCTCTTCCCAAAGTAGCTTTTTATGTCTTCTTTCCAACCCCATAAGTTAAACCAAAACTGGATTCTTCAAGATAAAGTTATACCAAATCTCCCACGATGACCTGATTATGGATTGGTTCAGTATAGTGAAATCATACGGACTTCCACGCATTAATTTTTATGGAATTTTAATCTGATGCTCGAAGAGAAAGTTATGACGATTTTCCCTATGTCACCTATTTTAGAATGAATTCTAAAGCATGCAGAAACCTTAAATTCCTTGGACCCTATATCTGAAAATATAGTGAACCAAGGTCTGAAATTTTTACACAAAGTTTACAAAGATTTCAAATCCATGTGGTAAAAATTTCAGCTTATGAAGCCTTGCAAAAAAAAACATTATAGTGAAAATACCAAGATAATCTATTTGAAGTAGCAAAATCCTAGGATCCAAAGCTCTGATACCAAATGTTATGTAACTAGATCATAAAAATGGAATAAAAGATAGACAAGTGACTTGAAAATAAGTCTCTTTGAGGGGGAAACCTCATTTTACATCACATAAATGAACAATTATTGGATAATTCAAATGACAAGACCTCCTTGGTATAGATAGGAGTCTAAGGGGTCAAATGATATTTAGAGTCTACATACCAATAATAATGTAAGAGGACAGCAATAACAATAGTGGGCTTTTATAGGGCACAAAAATAACAATATGGGGGCTACACTAGTATTATAGAGACCTATCGGGCTTAATATTTCTAGATTAACCTTTAAATAATTCTTTGTTAATGTATAACCAAAATTTACCACCAACTTGGAAGTAATGACCAACCTAATGCTTCTCATAGCTAGCCTTATACTTTGCTTAACTCTTTTCCATTTGTTCTTGTACAACTTCATGAGCCTGTTAGAACCGAAGGTTATGTTGGTTGATCACATCCCTAGAGCTTTTGGATTCAATCAGTCGAAAGGTTGACTAACACTAGACAGTTAGTCGAATTATCACCTTGCAGGGCAATCAATTGAGTGGTTGTCAGGTTATTTGAGTAACTGGCTAGAAGACAATGGTCAACTAATGGGAATATTGACTGAATACTCAAATGAATTGATTGGATCATTGGGTTCACTTGAACAATCAACCAACCAACATGAGGATAGCCAATGAGATAGCAAATATTTAACAAAAAATAATTATAACTATTAAGCCTTGTTAATGGACGACATCCTTCGCAATTCAAGGAAATTAGTTATATTTGGCATCTATAAATAAAGGACCTTAATGGTAGAACACAAGAGGAGAATTATCTCATGATGAGAATCATACATTTTTTCATTATGTGTTGTGATGTTTTGATCACAATGCATTATGATTTAATGATATAATGATGTCTTTAGACATCAACCAACATCTTGGAGTGTTATTTTCTCTTACGCTTAATTTTTTATTAGATTATATGTTACGTTATTTATCTTTTTGGTTCCTAGTATTAGAGTTGATGGCTTAAGGCCTAAACCTATTATTCACAAAATTGTGTTGATTGAATCTATTTATATTTGACTCTGGGCCAATCAATTTGTTTTATGTAACATTTTTTTGAGAAAGATCATGTTTATCAAAATTTTGTGAAGTTGGCATCCAAGATTGATCCCAATGTCCTTAATGGACAAAATTATGTCATCTAAGCACTAGATATGGAAACCCTTTTGAAGAGCAAAGGGATCTAGTAGTATATGAAGATCGTTGTTCCAAATGCAAAGGATGATCTCATGAAGTTGATCATTGATGGAAATAAGAATGAAGTTGGAGTCATTGCAACCTATATTGCTTGAGAAATTCATTTTCGTACAAGTGGGATTGAATCTCATCATGAAGTCTAGAAGAAGTTAAGGTCGTTGTTTTGACAAATTTGAAAAATGTCAAGTCATGCAACTAGAAAAGGAGTTGATGTCTCTTGATTTTCATTCCTTTGAAGTAATTAAGAACTATTTGGTTCACATCAAAGAGCTATAATTGGAATTGGGTGATCACAAGAATAATTGTTCGATGAAAGATGGATTGTTGATAGAATTGGTCCTAATGAGTCTACATGTATCTTATGATGTGTTATGTTCCTTGTTCCACACCCATTGATATCACACAAGGAAGAAGGTAGAGATTATACCTTTGATAACTTTTGTGATTTGTTGATCAAAGACCAAGAGGGGTTGCCTGATGAAAGGAAGCTCAATAATAAGCATCTGGTTCATCTACTCAAATGTAAGGGAAACCCATCTTTGAAAGAAAATTGATAGGATTATCTTGATAAAAAACCTCAAAATCATGATGGGAATGAATCAACCAAGAAGAATCATAAGAAGAAGACGTACCTAATGTGGGAAGACTATACATGTGGAGAAAATGTGTTTCAAGAAGAAAGTCGACTTTGAGCATAAATTCAAGTCACTTGAATCTAAAGGATTGGTTAATTGATATGTCAAGAACTTCACTTTGTCCACTAGCATGTAATCTCTGCATGCTCATATGTCACAGAATGAATGGGTCGTAAATTCTATTTATACCCACCATATACAATTATTTTTGTTATCAACTAAATTTTTGTGATATATGTGGTGATACGACCTATTTCTACAAACTTCAGTATTTGCAACTTAATGTTTTATAGATTTTATAGAAACCACCTATTGATACTCATATCTTTAATTTATAGGAGACATGACTATTAAATTTTGGAACCATTTTGGTTGTTTTTTTAAATTAAGTTGCATACTTTTTTAAGAAATGTTATCGATGTAGTTAATTTCTTTTTTTAGTGTTATTTTACTTACAAACTATAATATGCAATCCAAGTGAAATTCTATTTACAAGTATAAATTATTTCTTTTGCAAATATCGTGTGGAGAATTTAGTGAGAAGTAAGCAATTTTGTACAAGTTACCATGGGAACGTAGATTTCTCCTTTGGATGCATTAAAGAGAGTAAAATGGGACAAAATAAAGAGCTCTTTCCATAGACCCATAAGCATGTCAAAATTTGATAACTTGTAGTATCACCTTAATTTAGTTGATACATGTGTTGTAGCTTGGAAATAACTAGAACATGTATTCAATAAAAATAACATATTCAAGCCTTCCATCTTGAAAATTAGCTCATTGCTTTCAATGCTAATGATTTTCCTTACATTGAATACTTTCGCTGAGGGTTTTCTTCTAGATCCTGGCATTTGATGACACGATTCTTGGTGAGATCCTAATGTTCCATCATTTAAATTACATGTCTAAATGCAAAAATGAACTCAATGTCATGTGAAACCCCTGAGGCACTAGAATTATATAAACTTAACAACTTAAAAAATACAATATTCTAGATCCAAAAAAATCTACTCCAAAAACTTACAAACATTCCCCTCACGTCTACTCTAATCTTTTGTGTTATTTGAACATAAATTACTTGATTTGATTGAGATATCCATAGAATATTACGCGGATGTGAATTAATTATGCCTATAGGCCTGATGTGATGTATTTCAAAACAAGGATTCCACAATTTTCATTCTTTAAAAATAAAAATTATAAATGATCTAGATTTAATAATTTGAAAATATTCTTAGTAATACACATAATAGAAGTGATGAAATCAAAGTTTTCCAAACCATTTTTCTATTTCAAAACTTATGCAATGTTGTATGTTATCTCCACTTTGTCCTGGTATTATAATTTCTTACCTTTACATAATTAAATAACTAATACACATAATTATTTTGATTACTATTAACTTTTATTAATTATTTAATTCTATAATTATTAAAAAAAATAAGTTTACTATTAATAAGAAAATTAAAATTAAAATAACTAATACACATAAATTATTTTGATGACTATTAGCATTTATTAATTATTTAAATTCTATAATTATTAAAAAAATAGGTTAACTATTGAATAAGACATCTTAAATTTTATATTATACAAATGGATAATCATATCCACATCGATGACTTCAATATATTATAATATGTATTGAATTTTTGTGATACAAATGAAAAGTTGTATGCCTTGAATTGAATTTATTGAAATGGTAACATGGCATTGAATGAAGTAACAACCCACATAGATGTCCCAGCGCACAATCAAAACCTCGGGCTGTATAACAGATGCTCATTTCCCATTTTCATAAACATGTCTGCAATCGTTAGTTGATTTGCGTGAAGTTTAATGTAAATTAATATTTATTATTAAATTTAATTAATTGTATAAGAATTATTTAAAATAAGAAAAAATCAAACTTGATTTATGTAAGGTTCAAATTTGATGCTCATTTTCCATTTTAATAAACATGTCTGCAATCGTTAGTTGATTTGCGTGAAGTTTAATGTAAATTAGTATTTATTATTAAATTTAATTAATTGTATAAGAAATATTTAAAAAAAATCAAAATTGATTTTTGTAAGGTTCAAATTTGATTTGTGTAAGGTTTAATTGTATGAGAAAAATTGGGAGGATAATTAATTTTGAGATAAAAATAATAGTAAAAGACAATTAAACTTAACTTAATTTCAGATAATTCTAATAAGTTTTAACTACGGCTATATAGTAACTAGTTCTTGTGACTCACTTGAAATATAGTTAAATTATATGAATAGTTTATACTACTGCTTAATAAAAGTTACAATTAAAAAATATTTATACTTAAATTAAAGTAAAAAGCAATAAAGACATAAAAATTTCATGAATAGTTTATATTAAATATAACTTAATTAACGTAAAAAATTAACAAAGACAAAATTTATCACCAAAATAAAACAACTAATAATATTGTATTATTGAATATCATCACCAAAAACTAAAAAATATGATTAATTAAAATTGTTTATATTAACATACACACACATATATATTTTATTAATATATATAATTGCTTTATAATTAAATTTATTAAAATATATTTTTAATATAATAACAAGGGTTGGAGGCCACCCCAGTGTACTAGATGGCCCTAGCCTAGATCCCAAGAGGCATTCTTGCAAGGATACAAGCTCTCTGCAGTGGATTCCTATGGAAAGGCTCTCAATCTAGAAGATTTTTTGCCTAGGCCAAATGGGAGGCCTTATCCATCCCAAAAAAATGGGGAGGTTGGGGAATCAAGAAGCTGGAGGACTTCTCCTTCACTAGCAGCAAAACTGGGTTGGAATCTCATCACCTCAAATAGATTGTGGACAAGGGAGCCATCTCAAAATATATCTCGCCTTTAAGCATGCTGGACTGGCTAAGACATCCCTCAAGGAACACTTCAGGGATATCTGTAATCTGGAAAGCAGTGCTAAAATCCCTAGATATTATCAGATCTGGCCTTACATGGAGAATCCAAGATGGAAATGCAGTGAGGATCCCTGGATAGGATGCAGAAATGCCGATAGACTGCCTCCCGATCTCAAGGATTGGCTCAGTGGGGCTGGTATTTCTCATATCAACCAAATACCAGACCCAGATCGCTCTACTATGTTTCAACAAGCATGGAAATCAGCTCGATGCTTGCTCATTCCACAGAAATGGGAACAGACCTGGAATAGATACACAACAGCCCTAACTGAATCTCAAATCAGAATCCGAGAGGGGGCAGATGAATTAATATGGGCACATGAAAAGTCTGGGAAATACTCCCCAAAGGAGGGGTATCTGATCCTAGCAGAAAAATACAAACCCTAGGCTCTTGAGTCTTGGTGGTGAAACATATGGAAGCTTAAGCCCCCCCCAGGTCCCGCCTTCTCATGTGGACTATCCTTAAAAACAAGATCCCAACAAGGGACAATCTCCAAAAGCGCGCTCAGCATGGACCTTTCTAGTGTTACCTGTGCAAAAGCAACAATAAATCTATGGATCATCTATTTATGCATTGTCATGCAGCAAAAAACCTCTGGAACTTGGCCTCTTCTTCATTGCCACCGCCTTGCAGGGGGCAGGGCACGATGACTCATGAGGCCTGGATGAACTATTGGACCAGAGCAGCCCCTCCCAAAACTAGAAATCTCCCTCTACTCCTTTGTTGGGCTCTCTGGATAGCTCACAACAACCTCATTTTCCAGAATATCCCGCCCCACTGGCCATCCATTTGGGCCCGTACACTGAATGACTACTGCTCTATCCCCGATGATGAAGTCAGCCTCCAGCCCAGAACCATCATTCCTGAAACCATAAATCATCAGATCCCTTGGGCGTATTTTGATGGCTCTGCAAAGGAGCAGGGCTGTGGAGGTGGCACCTTACTATTCATAACAAATTCCTACTTTTCAAACTACAAATGGGCCTGGGAAGAGGCACAAACAACTATGCAGAATTGTCCTCAGCAAAATTCCTCATTCAATTTGCACTAGAAAAACAATGCAGAGATCTTTAGTTATTTGGAGATTCAAAAGTTATATGTGATTGGCTAAATAAAACATCATTTTGTACAACTTTTTCTCTGAGACAGATACTGGACGAGGCACATCGACTCATCACTTTTTTGACTCCTTTGTATGTCGTCATATCTACAGGGAATGAAATACAGCTACAGATAGCTTATCCAAAGACGCTGTGGACAGGCCTCTCGGTATCTGGCTGATCCAAGAACAAAGGGACGAGACACACTACCAGTACTATCATCGGTTGTTCATAGATCTTTCAGTCTAATGGGCTCACAGGGAGCCTGGTTTTGTGTTTTTATCACAAGTTTTTATCATCTGTAAATATTCATAAACTGCTTTTTAAATTATCAAACTTTACTCTAACATTATCAAACTTTACTCTTACAGATACTCTTTGTTGAGAGTAATTTTAATTTAATTTTTGATGAACTAAATCATATGTGCCTCCCTGCGTGGATCAAGGCACCTTTTTGTTTTTCTACTATGGATACTCTATAAGTGCTGACAGAAACTCAAACTTATCTGCAGCATATGCGGCTTGCATATACAACATGTAATTTTCTTTCATATAATGAAAATTAAGATTTTTTTCCGGGGAAAAAAAAAAAATGGCTTATAATAGCTAGTACATTATGGCCTTAACTTAAATATAGCTTAAATGAAATTAAAAAAAGAAATAACAAAAACAAATTTCATTACAAAATAAAACAACTAATAAATATTGTATTGTTAAATGCATCACCAAAAATTAAGAAATATGATTAATTAATATTGGTTTATATTAACATAACACATCTGTGTTTGTTTATTTATAAATATATATAATTTTTATAGTTAAATTTAAATTAAATATACTTTTATTTAATAATAAGTATTTTAAATTGAAAATATTGTGAAAAAAATTAATAATTCATGAAATATGAATAATAAATAAAAAGGAAAAAGAAAAGAAATATATTAAATAAAAAAGAATAAAACTATAAAGTAACTAATAGAAATGGAAAAAAGTTTTTTTTTTTTTTTAACTAAACACCCCATAATAAGGACCTGGACAATCAACTTACAAATAAATAGATTTCAAATAAATAATAATAAATAAAAAATGAAAATTCCTAATATTAATATAGAAATAGCCATAATTTTTTCGTTAAAAACAAATTAATACTAAATCAAAATAAAGTGTTATACCATAAATAAAAATTAATAAAAAAAAAATTATTAATATTTATTTTTTGTCAATAAAAATTCTTTTAATTCATTCTTATATTAAACTATTAGAAATATATATATATTTATATAAAAATAGATCTATTTTAAAATATTAAAAAAATGGCCGTTCAGAAATTTTAGAATATATATATGTGCAATGGAATACATTTTTTCTCAAATGACTTGTTTTCGTATTACGCACTTGATAGAAAGGCGATGACAAAAGTTTACAAAAATGAAGTTGAGGGAATGTAAAATTGTCCTTAAGTAATATGAATAGCAAAGTAATTTTAACCTATTTCATTTTATTTTGTGAGGTTACTTTAATATTTTTATATTATTCTAATTTTGTATGTCTATTAAGTAGGGGTCTTTTTATATATTTGGTGGAATCACTTTCAATGTAAGACAATTAGCCAAGAAAGAAGCAAGAAATGGATCACTAAACAATGCTACCCTAAACTATGAACTAGATTGGTTGTGTTAGGTTTGAATACCTTGTACATTTCCAGAAAAGTTGATGTGTAGCAATATAGGCATGACTATGATGTGTAGCAATCTAGGCATGACTATATTGTATGGGAGATAATTATTGCTCTAAGAAGCTTGTTTGTTTGAGTTATGTAATAATAATATACAAAAAAATATATATATATATATATATATATAATATATTTGATTTATATAAAAACTAACCTCTTAAGATTAGTATTAATAATTGGTAAATTTAATAAGTTTTATAAACAGATTAAATTTAATACTACATCAATAGTAATTAGTATAGTTTTATAAACAAATTAACAGACCTTTAATAAACATTTCATATATATATTTAGTTAATAATTTAACAAATGAATAACTTATGGTTTTTAAATTACCATTAAAATTCTTTATTTATTCATTTATTCTTATTTTTATCCTAACATCCTATTATTATTTTTGGAAAAAAGAATAGATAATTTATTTATGTAACCTAAATTACTTCTTCATAAGAAATCATTCAAACAAATAATAAATTTATAATAACCATTAGTATTATTTTATTAAATAAATTACTTATGATACTATTCTTTGTACCTAATTTTACTAATTGCTAGAAATAGAATATTATATTATTAATTTTAATATTACATAAAAAATATTAATAATAATTAAATTTATAATAACCATGAATATTTATTCATTTAAAAATAACTTAATGTTATAATTAAATAAATTACTTATGTTACTAGTCATTGTACCTAATTTCTTCTGGAATAGAACATTTATTATTATTTTAATATTATAAAAATAATAATAATATTAAATTTATTAATATAAGTTTGGCCTTGGTCCTAGAGTCAAAAATAGCTGTTATGTAGCCGTTGGAGTCTCTGCTCAGTCTATTTAGCATGCTAGGCCAGATCTGTTTCTTCAACTTGTCGTGACGATGAACCACACTAGTTGGTTAGAAACGCGTCGACAAAGGTCTTTTTGATGTGATTTACGCCCAAACTCTTCTTATAACTATGATCAATCACAAAAGCCTCAATTCTACAAAATGTTAATTATATATTAATCTATCTTAAAAGATAAACTATTTATATACATAGAAATAAATATTTAATTCACCATTGTTGTATTAAATTATAATTTTTCCTTTATATAATATAATATAACTAGTAACTCATCCTCTTTTAATTTTTTAAAATTAATAAGTAAAATTTTTAAAGTTAATAAATAAAATTGAACTCTTAAAAGTATGTGACTTATTCCCAATTATTATATTAAATTATAATTTTTTCCTTTATATAACATAATATAACTAGTAACTCATCATCTTTTAATTTCTATGGTTAATAAGTAAAATGGAATTCTGTCCCTAAATAAAATCGAACTTTTTAAAAAAAGTACATGACTTAGATTTCAATTTTTATATTAAATTATAATCTTTTCGTTAACATAATATAATTAGTAACTTATCCATTCTTTTTTAATTCCTATGGTAAATAAGTAAAATTGAACTCCGGAGTTTACTATTTAAAAAACTTTTTCCCAACACCAATTTCCAAAACCAAAGCCAATTAACTAAATGAAACCATAATTAATATTTTAGACTTGGCTAAAACATTAATAAAGAAATATTCAAATTGCAAACTTGTTACGCCTAATAAAGCTAAACCAATTGAATATGCAATGCCATGTTCAACATACCACACCTTTATGTAATAAAGACAATTAAAATTAATCAAACCTTGTGCGCACCTCGGCCTGGTAAAACTCCTATTCATAAGTGGGTGGAGAATGGTGAAGTAATGAATGTCCGTATAATGCTAATGAGCCAGTGTATGCTATATATTATGTAAGATAGTGAGCCATAGTGTGTGGTATATATTATGTAATATCTTTTTATATATTCTATAATAAATAAATTAATAATAGTAAATAATATTGTAAATACACCAAAATAATGGTGTGTAACTATTTTGGAAAATATCCAATATTAAGAAATTGTATATATATATATATATATATATATATATATATATATATATATATATTAAATTTAATTAATTAATTATTTTTAAAATCTATGATGAAATAACATACCAACAATGTCAAAAACTTAAGAACTGTGAAATTTAAAAGCACATTACATGTGGTTACACAATCATGGGGGTTGTTAAAATAATTATAACTACCAAAACACACATGAAATATGATATGATATATAAATGATGTGCACTATAATAAAAAAACAACTCGCAAACCTTTGTAGGTGAGCCTCCAACTATAAGTCCATGCCTAATCCTTGGGATTGTGAATTTGTCTTGTGAAATTAAAAGTCCCGGGTGAAGTAAAATGTGCTTTTGATTATACATAAATTTTACAATTCGCCTGACTCAATATTTGCATGTGCATATGGTATGTTTTAACACTTACTCACATCACCTACACTCGTGTCCACATTTGGACGTAGGGCCATTGAAGTACGCCTTGCATTAAAGTTTGAATTACGATAGGTAAATTATTTCTTCCTCCTATTAAATAAAAAGCGAATTTCTCCAACAATCTCTACCTAATCAAGATCCAAATCTAAGATACCATCTTAATTATTTTGTTGTGTCTGCTTGTCTACCAATTGGTTTGGCACGGCACCCTCCCAGAGCAAATCCCTATAGGTATCCACCAATAATAATATACGTATCCAATCTTTATTAGTACGTGTATGTACCACTTTTTCAGTCAACATTAACATGTGATGGAGACTGTTAATCTTCCGTGAACATTAACAACACCAAGGCAGTGGCACATTTCTGTTGTACAATAGTTATGGCCCACTCACTCGCCTCTGCGCATCAGTCAGCTAAATGTGCATATAAGTCGTGACCCAAAACACAAGGTATTTCAGTGCATGTGCGGAGCAGAAAGGCAAGGGATATTTTTTATGGATAAGATGGCATGCTTTATCGTATTCGTAGATTTGACAACCCTGCTCCTCTTAATCTTTTCGTTCTAATGAAGGTTATAAAATCGGCTTTTATGAAATTGAAAGTTTATATTTTTTATAATTAAAATATCTTAAAAAATATTTTTGTTTTTATGTAAAAAATAATTAATAATTTTAAATAGGGAAAATCACAATTTTATTCAGAAAAGTGAACAAAATTACATTTAGTAGATGTTAAAAGCATATGCATAGTAATACATTGACTAAGATCAATAAAAACGAGCTACTTTATTCTACTTTTTCTTACCTTCCAATCAATACAGTTGGGTGTGGATGATACAATGGTCTTTTGAGGCTCATTTATATTTGACAGGATTTCTCCCTCAGAATGTGTTTCAATTGTCTTTGTTTCAGAAAGCTACCATCCTTTTGGCTTTTATGGTTGTCTTTTTTTCTTTCTTTTTTATTTTGAGGAGAAGCACTTTGAAGATGGCCAATTTTAATCCAGGTGAATATTGGTAGTCACCCACCCATCCCACCCTAGACCTCCAGTTAGTTTCATTTGTTTCCTTGTTTATTTCAGCATTTACTATTTTTAATTGTTTTTCGGGTCGTGAACTTCCGAAATGACATTTTTTTGAGCTCCACAACAGCGCCTAGTTGTAGACGTGGGCCTGCAGCAAAACATGTAGTACTCGGAGAGACCTTTCCAACAAGGTATCGGACATGCCAAATGGAGATAATATGACCAAGTTATCACCCCGAGAAGTTGCCTCCCCAACTAATCCCAACGGGGCCCACAAACTCTTGGTGTTACATCTCCTAGGGTTAGGGTTTTGGTTATTTAGGGTTTTCTCATGTTTTCCAATAATAAATAGGCCCTTGAGCCTCATTGTAACATAGTTCAGAGACATGTTGTCACCACATCTCTTCTCAGAGATAAGTTACCATCACTAGTCTTATTTCCATTTTATTTATAAGCATATTTCAATATTTGATATTAATGAAATGAAGTATTATTTCTTTTGCATCTTTGTGTTTATGGTTATATCTGTAATTTGTTACGTTTCTGTTTAAATTCGGATCAATTTTGAAGACATGTACGACATCTAAAGGTCGTATTTTCACATTCAATGGGATGGAATCACTACTGATTGTTGTGATGTAGCGGGATGTGATCAGCTAATCTATTACTAAGCTCTAACTCCACACATATTATGGAAAACGTGAAGATTCCCTTTGTGACTCGATGTGCATCTACTTTTAAAAATTTCCCCAAGGCATTCCCAATGTCTACTAATACTTTGTGATGCCAAAAATGCAAAGGTAGATTATGTAACCTTACCCACACTGACATTTTGGAAACTACCATGCTATTTGCATCAAAGCCTAGGAACCATGGTATCATGAATAGACCTATATTACCCCAAAACCACGTTCCCTCATGTAAACCATGTTCCTTATCTTTTGTTGTGCCAAATTTGACAATAAAAAAACATTTAGAGCATAAATGGATGTCATAGTTTTCTATCCATGTGGAAAAAATCCATTTATGTAGTGCCTTTGATTTGGGCCAGAACACATTGAATCTGCAAATCGCTGCTTTAGAAAGGAATTCATCATGAATCTCATTTACCTTAGGCAAATTAATTGTCAGAGTTAGCACTGGGGTCATCTGCTCCACAATGTATGGACCAGGAGTAGTGGGAGGTTGTCCTGGTTGTTTTTGTGGCTCCACCTCCCTTTGACTGGATCTTTGAATGAAGTTGGCCCTTTTGATCTTGTCCTAGGACATTCTCCCAGAAGTCTTATGTTAAGGAAGATGGTTGAATTGTGCCCAATGTTATAATCATGTAGCTTGTATTCCACCTGCATAACTTTCCTTGCATAAATCAGAGTTTGTAGTCTAGTTGGTATATCCATCCTTTCTTGAATCATTTGTTTAAAAAAATTTATCCACTCCCAACTCCAGACCCTCAAACAAAATGATTTTCAAGTGATTTGATAAAGGAAGGGATTGGGGTTCCTTCAGATGGTTCTAACGTTGGATCTTCAAGATCCAACTTTGAATTGCTCCTCGTTGGACAATGTTCTTGACTTGCCTTTACTACTTGTTGTGGATCTAGAAAAATATCTTCCCTGTCTCGCAACCCCCACTACCGAGTACAATTTGCACCCCCAGGGTGTTGTGTGGATTTTGCTTCCCCAGGACTGTGATTCCAGAATTGATGCAGAGAAAAAAGAATAGATTGTCACAACCAACAATACTTACCATGCACTACTTACCATGCAAATAAAAAATTTGGTTAACTTCACGTATATTCTGATTGTAATTATCGTTTTACCCACATTAAGGTATGACTACATAATAAATATAACTATTCTTCCACACAACTAAGGGTATCTATTAATGTTGCAGACCCCTTGACGGTCATGGTGATACATTTATATCGTAACCTCTGCCGAGGTGGCGTTTGTTTAATAAACCAAACTTGTAACCTTTACTATTGATGCGACGTAGGACTGATATTCACCAGCGCCCTACGCAGCCAACGATCACTTACCTGAGTGCATTTACTCTCCTGAACGGAGAGGGATACAGCTGGCTCGCCTCGGGATTTCTCCCCATCAACCTGGATTGCGGTAGCTGAGCTCGCTGGAGGAGGTAATAAATGATATGGTCCTGCAGTGGACTCCTCGGGATCACTGATATGATCTATGGCAGATATCGCCCTTCCTTGATCGGACGGTCAGGTCGACTACCAGTTGTGAGGTTGCTCTTAGGGTTTCGCTTTATATTATTGCTTGGTTTCATTTCCACGGTTATTCATTCTTTCTCTTGTTCTATACTCCTTCTGTTCTTCGTCGTCGTCTTCAATGGTGGCGCCTGGTTCGCAGATATGCTCCGGAGTCTGTAACTATCCTTGGCACGCCGTTCTACTCGAGACATTGCAGGTAATCCCTTCTGTTTTCTCTAAAGGTTAAATAAGAAATTGTACAGGTTTATTGGAATCGCCTGCTATTACTATTAGCTCATGTGGATGATTTGGTTGACAGGGTTCGAGGGATTTTCTATGCAGCTCAAGCTTAATTTCTGAGAACCGTTTCTCAGGTAAGCCTACACCTTTGTAGCGTAGGATTTACATTTGTGTTTGATATTGGGTTGAAGTTGATTTCTCCCTTTTCTGTCAGGCGATTTCTCCGTTCTCCGTTGGAGGTTGAATCCTTGTGGCCTATTCACCTGAGGGCGCCATCCTGTGCTTGAAGCCACGGTACTGCCCTCGTGGTGGCAACGGTATTTACCGTGCCTGAACAGAGCTCATAGGCATATGCCCTAAACTCGGAATGTATTATTTTCATTTGAGTTTTCTGGTCATTGTTCTATTGTACAAAGATTTAATCGACCATCACTGTGGATGGCTTAGTTGATGCGCCGCGAGGCATTTGTCATAATTGCACCTTTGTTTTGGATTGCGGTTATAATGCATTGATGAACATAACTCTATTTTCTTTAGACATATGTGAAATTTCCAGCTACTCTATTTCCTGAAGTAATGATACTGTAATTTTTTTCCAGTTTACTCTTGTGGCCGAGGTTTCAGAAAAACTTAATTAACTTATTATTTCATCAGGTTTAGCTCTGGAAAGTTATGTTCTTGATGTGTCTCTGCAACCCTAGTTGGTCTGTACACGTTTAATATCTGCTTGTTATACAGAAAGGAATATATATATATATTATTTCATCGTTTGTCTTTATTTATGTGCATAACGCATGGTTACGACCCTTGACGGTCTCGGCACTGGAATCTCTGGCTAAGCCTTGACTTTTTTTACATTTATGGGTTTTCAACCGTGGCTATTGTTGCCTGCATTGTTTCGGTTATAGAGTTTCGGCATACTGTAGTATACCAATCTTTTCATTTGCAGCTGTTAGCTCGATTATTACATAGTTAACGCATGTCTTGGATCTTTTCAAGTTGTCACTACTCGTGGTCTATTATTATGCTACTGTTACATTCATGTAATGCTATCCCATGTGAGGATTAGACAGTTTAAAGAAGTATAGTCATTACCATGGGTACTGTGTCTTCTTTATCGTACCGAGAGCAATGATCTTTACTCCACCGTGTTTTCGGTTAATTGAACCACTGTGCACAGGCTATACGCACGCTCTTCCAGCATTCCTTGTCATAATATAAGTATATGTATATGTCTGGGTTGGATATTCGCTCGGGGTCTTTTACTGTTTATCATTATATCACTGTTTACATGTTATGAATTTCTGCTATTTAATGATTACATTCCTTCTATCGAATGCAACTCAAAAGTTAGTTCTTTATTCGGTTCTTTTCTTTCGTTTACAGAGACTCTGTCTCCGATTTATGTCACCCCTACCCAACAAGGTAGGGTTTATAATTAGTTCTTCTTGAACCCTGATTCTACAGAGACTCCACCGAATCTGCGTAGTATTCTATTCGGATTCTAAATTACCCCTGCTCGACTCTACCTCAAATTTTGTTTAATGATTCAATGTGTTTCTTATATATATGTACATGTATACTTTTCATTGGTTTCTTATCGTAGCATCTGTATATTGGTTTTCTTGAACAGATTAAGACTATTTGTCATATTAATACTCTGACCTACAGTCCAAATAATATCTTTTACAAACACGATTATACCTCATATCAAAAAATGATAACTGTACTGACCTGCATCGTTATCCTATAGTCTTCAGCACTGTTCCAGATTAAAGGATAATACCTTGTTGCTTGTTCTCCTCCCAACCATGAGACCAGTCCACCAGACTAAATCTCCCCCCAAGCCCTCTTGCCAGACCGTTGTCTTCAGCAAGATATTGCACCACATGTGCCTGTGCTATCTGGTCCTTACCAGACTTAGCACCCTCTTTTCTTTCTTTATTGCCTTCTCTCCCGTTTGTTCCTTAACCACCCGGGTCCTTTTCCTTTTTCCATTTTCTATGGGAATAGGAGAAACAGTTAGGGTTTTTTCCCTGTTAACAATTGTTTTTTTTTTTTTTCATTTATCATGTGGCAAGAAAAGAGAATAACTTCCTCATAGAAAGTTATTATGTGTAATCATTCAATTTGTACTCAGTTTTGAATTAATAATATTCAATTCATTTTTCACAAAAAGATAATGATCTCTATTCCATAATTACTTACAATGGTAAAACAGAAGATTTATTCACATAAATTACCCGGTCATTACATCTCCTCCCCCTGAGATTGGACACCATCTCGGTGTCTTTTAACCATGAAGAGAGCTGGATAAGTTCTTTTCATTAGCTCTTCATCCTCCCAAGTGGCTTCCTCAGGTCCATAGCGTCGCCATTGAATTTTAACTTGGGTAATAACTCGTTTCCGCAGCTGCATTTCTCTCCGATCGAGGATGTTCAGAGGTTCGACCAGAACCTCTCCTTCCGGTTCTACCTGCATTGCACAATTTCTAAAGTTAGTTTTTCTTTCAATATTAATTTCAACAGTCTTGCTGTAGCAATAATTACTACCTGAATATCCTGCCATTGGATCACATGCTTAGGGTCATAGACATATTTCTTCAGTACCGAAACATGGAACACGTTATGGACTCGAATGTGACTCGGCAAGGCAAGCTGGTATGCCACTGGTCCAATCCTAGACAGGATTTGGAAGGGTCCACAGTATCGGGGTGCCAATTTGGCACACCCGCTCCATTGTAAGGTACTTCTTTTAGCCTGAATTTTGATATAAACGTGGTCCCCAACTTGGTACTCCTTAAATCTTCTTTTCTGATCAGCAAAATTTTTCTGTCTGTCTTGAGCAGCCTTCAAATTTACGCGCACTCTTTTCACCATATCTTCCATTTCTTTAAGAATCTCAGGTCCCAAACTCAGTTTATCTTCGGGTACTCCCCAGCTAGAGGGTGTACGGCATTTCCAACCATACATAACCTCAAATGGGCTCATTTGTGTAGAGGTGTGATGCCCATTATTATACGCGAATTCTACCAGATGCAGATATTCTTCCCACAGCGTGGGTTGTTGCATAACGTATGCCCGTAGCATATCTTCCACCACTTGGTTTACTCGTTCCATTTGTCCATCGGTCTGAGGATGGTATGATGTGCTGAAATTTAGTTGGGTTCCTAAATCAGCGAATAGTGTTCTCCAAAAGGCTGATGTGAAGTTCACATCGCGATCAGAAATTATCGTTTTTGGAAGTCCATGGAGCTTAAACACATTCTGCATAAAAACATGAGCAATCTGTGTAGCTTTGTACGTGGATTGTACCGGTATAAAATGCGCAACTTTACTTAGATTATCTACTACCACCATAATGGAATCGTTGTTCCTTTTTGTCTTAGGTAACCCTGTGATGAAATCCATGGAAATGATCTCCCATTTCCATTCCGGAATAGGTAATGGTTGTAATAAAACTGCTGGATGCTGGTGTTCCGCTTTAATCTGCTGGCATTCTAAACATCGTGCCAAATACTCGGCAATGTTCTTCTTCATTCCTGGCCAAAAGTAATCTTTTCGGATGGCAGTAATCATTTTCTGGTATCCCGGGTGTCCCGCATAATGGCTGACATGGAATTCATCCATAATCAGATTTTTAATTTTATCTTGGTTGGGTACATATAATCTTTGCTGGAAATATATCATTCCAGCATCATCTAACTCATAATCTGGTTGGCCTGCCAAGTTGGCAGATTGCTGTAGCTGCAGTTTTAACTGCTGATATTCAACATCCTGACTTGAGGTTTCCTTAACCATTTCCAAAATGGGACTCTTCCACCCACTAATGGAGATTTCATACAAGTGTTGTATTTTCCGACTTAAAGCATCCGCCACTCGGTTTTCTTTCCCTTGCAAATGTTTTATCTCGAAATCAAAGCCGCTCAGGAAGTCCACCCACCATGCTTGTCTAGCGTTTAAGGTGGGCTGGCTGAAATAGTTGGTTAAACTATGATGATTAGTGAGCAGCAAGAATTTCCTGCCCACAAGATAATGTCGCCACATTTTTAAGGCATGGATGACGACAGTCAATTCTAAATCATAAGCAGAGTATTTCCGTTCATGCTCCTTTAATTTCCGAGACTCGTACGCAACCACCTTGCCTTCTTGCATAAAACTCCACCTACTCCTTCTTTGCTCGCATCCGTACATACCACGTAATCCTTATTAGGATCAGCTATCCTCAAAATAGGTGCTGTGGTGAGTAGGTGTTTCAATTGTTGAAAACTTTTCTGGCAGCTTGGGGTCCAATGAAATGCTTTCCCCTTTTTCTGCAATGAGGTAATGGGAAATGCTACTCTAGAAAAACCTTCAACAAACCTCCTATAATATCCAGCCAGTCCCATAAAAGATCGAACATCTGCCACATCTTTCGATACAGGCCAGTCCATTATGGCCTTTATCTTCTCTGGGTCCACAACGATCCCTTCCTTGGTAATTACATGACCCAAGTATTGGATTTCTTCTTTAAAGAAGTCACACTTACTAAACTTTGCGTATAGTTGGTGTTCCCGAAGGGTCTGTAACACCATTATAAGATGTTCATGATGCTCCTCCATGGTGCGAGAATATACTAATATATCATCGATAAATATCAGTACAAATCTGTCCAAATAGTGATGAAAAATATTGTTCATTAAACACATGAACGTTGCGGGGGCGTTGGTAAGTCCGAACGGCAAGACCACAAATTCATAATGACCGTATCTGGTTCTAAAAGCTGTTTTAGCGATATCATCTTCTTTAATTCGGATTTGATGGTAATCGGAACGCAGATCAATCTTAGAGAACACCGTCGCACCCTTCACTTGATCGAATAGTTCTTCGATCCGTGGTAAAGGATATTTATTCTTAATGGTCACCTTATTTAACTGTCGGTAATCAATGCACATCCGGAAGGTTCCATCCTTCTTCTTAACAAACAGCACTGGGGCTCCCCACGGGGACACACTAGGACGTATATAATTCTTGTCTAATAATTCTTGCAACTGCATTTTTAATTCTGTCAGCTCGGGTACACTCATTCTATATGGTGCCCGTGACACTAGTGCCGCTCCTGAAACCAACTCAATGGTAAAATCTATGTTCCTTCTTGGGGGTAACCCAGGAATTTCTTCTGGGAACACATCTGTGAATTCTTGGATTACAGGGATATTATTTAGAATAACTATTTTATCCTTAGAGTCTGCATAACCCACATGGATGGCATAGACCTGGCACCCTTTTCGAATACATTTTACGAGCTGGTTTTCTGTTATTGGTCGAACTTGCACAGGTCGTTTAATTCCTTGCATTTCTTTTCTGTTTCCAAGGTGATCTCTAAAGTAGATAATCTTGGTCTTACAATCAACTAATGACCAGTGTTTTTCCAGCCAATCCATATCAATTAGAATATCATAGGAGCCAAGGGGAAGCACGTTTAAGTCAGCCGTTACCGGCTGTCCAACTATGGTGAAGGAGCAGTCCTTAATTTTAGCTATCACTCGTCTTTTGGCTCCCGTAGCTAATTGCACCAGCCATGGGTTTTTAAACTTAACAGATTGTAAATTACAACTTTCCACTACTTTTGGGTTTACATAACTTAGTGTAGCCCCAGGACCAATTAAAACAGATACAGTAAGGTCTGAAATTTTACCTTCGAATTCGACCATGGTTGGCTGATATTCCGCCTGACGGTCTTCCAAAGCCGCATTAATCCCAAGCACACTGCGTCCCACTTCGCTGACTGTTGAGGCTTCGTGAATTTGGGATAACTGTTCCGTCCCCTTCCGATGTGGACAGTTTTTGATGTAATGGGGTCCCCCACAACCCCAGCATTGCACCGGGGGTCTTATTGTCCCTTCATTGTCCAAGCGTGCCTGCTGTTCACTGACTTTAGATTCATTTTTAGGCCTAAATTTGGATGTGGTTCTAGCTGGAATTCTGCTGTTTAGTCCTTTGCCATTTCCCTTACTTCCACTGCTGCGATTTCCTTTGTTGTTTCCTATTGACTTAAAGCTCTTTTTCTCATTCCATTTTTTGCCAGCTGCTTCTCCCTTTTGTTTGCTTTGCTGATAACAGATTCTGGCCTTCTGAATTAGCTCATCCATTGATTTTGGATTGTCAAATTCAATCCTTTCTCGCATGTAGGGCGGTAAGCTGCTTACAAATATCTGTACCTTTGCCTTTTCCTCCCTTATATATGGCACATAGCGAAGTAGGGAAGTAAAACGGGTGATGAACTCATCCATAGTCTGCTGCCCCAAACGCAGATCATGGAACTCTCTTGCCTTTTCATCGTAGAACCGTTCAGTCAGGTACCTCTCTTTAAAATACTTTTGGAAGTTATCCCAAGTAATAGTCTGTTCAGTAACTCCTTTTACAATCTTCACTTCCTCCCACCATAAGGTGGCCTTTCCCTGTAGCTGAAAAATAGCCAATCGTGCTTTAAGATTGTGGTCATATTCATAGAGCTGGAAATACTTGTTCATATTAATTAGCCATGTTTCAGCTGCTTCTTCTTGTTCCCATCAAAATGTGGTGGTTTAATTTTGCGAAATTCCCCTTGTAGTTCCACCCTTTGTCTTTTCGAAGTTTGTTGTTCAATTACATTATCGGAACGCTCCTCCTGTTCCTCCGATCCTTCAGGGGGCATAACGTGGTTCTACTCTTCCGACATCCTCTGTTGCTCCATGCTAGGATTAACTGGTACTTGATTCTGTCAATCAGACAAACTCTTCAGTATTCTTTCTTGCTCCATCGTTAGTCTAGCATTGTCTTCCCGTAGCCTTGCCATCTCATTTTTAAGTTCCTGTACGGTTTCCAGAATGGCTTGATTTGTAACTCTGGCCTCTTCCCCAAGCTGGACCCATAGTTCAGGATTATTTTCGGGACCAGGTATCCCTTGTCCCATCACAGGTCGTCGAGTTGTATTATCTGCTCTCCTCATGCTGCAAGTTTTCGAAACTCCTGATCCTGTGCTTTATTCCAAACAATATGAAAAGTAATGATAAGGAAAGTTCATATTTTATTAAATTATTATTATTATTATTATTTTTTTTTTTTATTCCTCTCTATGTCAATCTATCCTTACCCAGAGGCCTCAGTTCTGTAACTGGGCTCTGATACCATATGTCACAACCAACAATACTTACCATGCACTACTTACCATGCAAATAAAAAATTTGGTTAACTTCACGTATATTCTGATTGTAATTATCGTTTTACCCACATTAAGGTATGACTACATATTAAATATAACTATTCTTCCACACAACTAAGGGTATCTATTAATGTTGCAGACCCCTTGACGGTCATGGTGATACATTTATATCGTAACCTCTGCCGAGGTGGCGTTTGTTTAATAAACCAAACTTGTAACCTTTACTATTGATGCGACGTAGGACTGATATTCACCAGCGCCCTACGCAGCCAACGATCACTTACCTGAGTGCATTTACTCTCCTGAACGGAGAGGGATACAGCTGGCTCGCCTCGGGATTTCTCCCCATCAACCTGGATTGCGGTAGCTGAGCTCGCTGGAGGAGGTAATAAATGATATGGTCCTGCAGTGGACTCCTCGGGATCACTGATATGATCTATGGCAGATATCGCCCTTCCTTGATCGGACGGTCAGGTCGACTACCAGTTGTGAGGTTGCTCTTAGGGTTTCGCTTTATATTATTGCTTGGTTTCATTTCCACGGTTATTCATTCTTTCTCTTGTTCTATACTCCTTCTGTTCTTCGTCGTCGTCTTCAATGGTGGCGCCTGGTTCGCAGATATGCTCCGGAGTCTGTAACTATCCTTGGCACGCCGTTCTACTCGAGACATTGCAGGTAATCCCTTCTGTTTTCTCTAAAGGTTAAATAAGAAATTGTACAGGTTTATTGGAATCGCCTGCTGTTACTATTAGCTCATGTGGATGATTTGGTTGACAGGGTTCGAGGGATTTTCTATGCAGCTCAAGCTTAATTTCTGAGAACCGTTTCTCAGGTAAGCCTACACCTTTGTAGCGTAGGATTTACATTTGTGTTTGATATTGGGTTGAAGTTGATTTCTCCCTTTTCTGTCAGGCGATTTCTCCGTTCTCCGTTGGAGGTTGAATCCTTGTGGCCTATTCGCCTGAGGGCGCCGTCCTGTGCTTGAAGCCAGGGTACTGCCCTCGTGGTGGCAACGGTATTTACCGTGCCTGAACAGAGCTCATAGGCATATGCCCTAAACTCGGAATGTATTATTTTCATTTGAGTTTTCTGGTCATTGTTCTATTGTACAAAGATTTAATCGACCATCACTGTGGATGGCTTAGTTGATGCGCCGCGAGGCATTTGTCATAATTGCACCTTTGTTTTGGATTGCGGTTATAATGCATTGATGAACATAACTCTATTTTCTTCAGACATATGTGAAATTTCCAGTTACTCTGTTTCCTGAAGTAATGATACTGTAATTTTTTTCCAGTTTACTCTTGTGGCCGAGGTTTCGGCAAAACTTAATTAACTTATTATTTCATCAGGTTTAGCTCTGGAAAGTTATGTTCTTGATGTGTCTCTGCAACCCTAGTTGGTCTGTACACGTTTAATATCTGCTTGTTATACAGAAAGGAATAATTATATAATATATATATATATATATATATATATATATATATATATATATATATATATATATATTATATAATATATATATATATATATTATATATAATATATATATATATATATATATACTATATATACATATATAATATATATAATATGATATTATTTCATCATTTGTCTTTATTTATGTGCATAACGCATGGTTACGACCCTTGACGGTCTCGGCACCGGAATCTCTAGCTAAGCCTTGACTGTTTTTACATTTATGGGTTTTCAACCGTGGCTATTGTCGCCTGCATTGTTTCGGTTATAGAGTTTAGGCATACTGTAGTATACCAATCTTTTCATTTGCAGCTGTTAGCTCGATTATTACATAGTTTACGCATGTCTTGGATCTTTTCAAGTTGTCACTGCTTGTGGTCTATTATTATGCTACTGTTACATTCGTGTAATGCTATTCCATGCGAGGATTAGACAGTTTAAAGAAGTATAGTCATTACCATGGGTATTGTGTCTTCTTTATCGTACCGAGAGCAATGATCTTTACTCCACCGTGTTTTCGGTTAATTGAACCACTGTGCACAGGCTATGCGCACGCTCTTCCAGCATTCCTTGTCATAATATAAGTATATGTATATGTCTGGGTTGGATATTCGCTCGGGGTCTTTTCCTGTTTATCATTGTATCACTGTTTACATGTTATGAATTTCTGCTATTTAATGATTACATTCCTTCTATCGAATGCAACTCAGAAGTTAGTTCTTTATTCGGTTCTTTTCTTTCGTTTACAGAGACTCTGTCTCCGATTTATGTCACCCCTACCCAACAAGGTAGGGTTTATAATTAGTTCTTCTTGAACCCCGATTCTATAGAGACTCCACTGAATCTGCGTAGTATTCTGTTCGGATTCTAAATTACCCCTGCTCGACTTTACCTCAGATTTTGTTTAATGATTCAATGTGTTTCTTATATATATGTACATGTATACTTTTCATTGGTTTCTTACTGTAGCATCTGTATATTGGTTTTCTTGAACAGATTAAGACTATTTGTCATATTAATACTCTGACCTACAGTCCAAATAATATCTTTTACAAACACGATTATACCTCAGATCATAAAATGATAACTGTACTGACCTGCACCGTTATCCTATAGTCTTCAGCACTGTTCCAGATTAAAGGATAATACCTTGTTGCTTGTTCTCCTCCCAACCATGAGACCAGTCCACCAAACTAAATCTCCCCCCAAGCCCTCTTTCCAGAACGTTGTCTTCAGCAAGATATTGCACCACCTGTGCCTGTGCTATCTGGTCCTTACCAGACTTAGCACCCTCTTTTCTTCCTTTATTGCCTTCTCTCCCGTTTGTTCCTTAACCACCCGAGTCCTTTTCCTTTTTCCCTTTTCTATGGGAATAGGAGAAACAGTTAGGGTTTTTTCCTTGTTAACAACTGTTTTTTTTTTTTCATTTATCATGTGGCAAGAAAAGAGAATAACTTCCTCATAAAAAGTTATTATGTGTAATCATTCAATTTGTACTCAGTTTTGAATTAATAATATTCAATTCATTTTTCACAAAAAGATAATGATCTCTGTTCCATAATTACTTACAATGGTAAAACAGAAGATTTATTCACATAAATTACCCGGTCATTACATCTCCTCCCCCTGAGATTGGACACCGTCTCGGTGTCATTTAACCATGAAGAGAGCTGGATAATTTCTTTTCATTAGCTCTTCATCCTCCCAAGTGGCTTCCTCAGGTCCATAGTGTCGCCATTGAATCTTAACTTGGGTAATAACTCGTTTCCGCAGCTGCACTTCTCTCCGATCGAGGATGTTCAGAGGTTCGACCAGAACCTCTCCTTCCGGTTCGACCTACATTGCACAATTTCTAAAGTTAGTTTTTCTTTCAATATTAATTTCAACAGTCTTGCTGTAGCAATAATTACTACCTGAATATCCTGCCATTGGATCACATGCTTAGGGTCATAGACATATTTCTTCAGTACCGAAACATGGAACACGTTGTGGACCCGAATGTGACTCGGCAAGGCAAGCTGGTATGCCACTGGTCCAATCCTAGCCAGGATTTGGAAGGTCCACAGTATCGGGGTGCCAATTTGGCACACTCGCTCCATTGTAAGGTACTTCTTTTAGCCTGAATTCTGATATAAACGTGGTCCCCAACTTGGTACTCCTTAAATCTTCTTTTCCGATGAGAAAAATTTTTTTGTCTGTCTTGAGCAGCCTTCAAATTTACGCGCACTCTTTTCACCATATCTTCCATTTCTTTAAGCATCTTAGGTCCCAAACTCAGTTTATCTTCGGGTCCTCCCCAGCTAGAGGGTGTACGGCATTTCCAACCATACATAACCTCAAATGGGCTCATTTGTGTAGAGGTGTGATACCCATTATTATACGCGAATTCTACCAGATGCAGATATTCTTCCCATAGCGTGGGTTGTTGCATAACGTATGCCCGTAGCATATCTTCCACCACTTGGTTTACTCGTTCCGTTTGTCCATCGGTCTGAGGATGGTATGCTATGCTGAAATTTAGTTGGGTTCCTAAATCAGCGAATAGTGTTCTCCAAAAGGCTGATGTGAACTTCACATCGCAATCGGAAATTATCGTTTTTGGAAGTCCATGGAGCTTAAACACATTCTGCATAAAAAAATGAGCAATCTGTGTAGCTTTGTACGTGGATTGTACCGGTATAAAATGCGCAGCTTTACTTAGCTTATCTAATACCACCATAATGGAATCGTTGTTCCTTTTTGTCTTAGGTAACCCTGTGATGAAATCCATGGAAATGATCTCCCATTTCCATTCCGGAATAGGTAATGGTTGTAATAATCCTGCTGGATGTTGGTGTTCCGCTTTAATCTGCTGGCATTCTAAACATCGTGCCAAATACTCGGCAATGTTCTTCTTCATTCTTGGCCAAAAGTAATCTTTTCGTATCGCAGTAATCATTTTCTGGTATCCCGGGTGTCCCGCATAATGGCTGACATGGAATTCATCCATAATCAGATTTTTAATTTTATCTTGGTTGGGTACATATAATCTTTGCTGGAAATATATCATTCCAGCATCATCTAACTCATAATCTGGTTGGCCTGCCAAGTTGGCAGATTGTTGTAGCTGCAGTTTTAACTGCTGATATTCAACATCCTGACTTGAGGTTTCCTTAACCATTTCCAAAATGGGACTCTTCCACCCACTAATGGAGATTTCATACAAGTGTTGTATTTTCCGTCTTAAAGCATCCGCCACTTGGTTTTCTTTCCCTTGCAAATGTTTTATCTTGAAATCAAAGCCGCTCAGGAAGTCCACCCACTGTGCTTGTCTAGCATTTAAGGTGGGCTGGCTGAAATAGTTGGTTAAACTATGATGATCAGTGAGCAGCAAGAATTTCCTGCCCACAAGATAATGTCACCACATTTTTAAGGCATGGATGACGACAGTCAATTCTAAATCATAAGCAGAGTATTTCTGTTCGTGCTCCTTTAATTTCCGAGACTCGTACACAACCACCTTGCCTTCTTGCATTAAAACTCCACCTACTCCTTCTTTGCTCGCATCCGTACATACCACGTAATCCTTATCAGGATCATCTATCCTCAAAATAGGTGCTGTGGTGAGTAGGTGTTTCAATTGTTCAAAACTTTTCTGGCAGCTTGGGGTCCAATGAAATGCTTTCCCCTTTTTCTGCAATGAGGTAATGGGAAATGCTACTCTAGAAAAACCTTCAACAAACCTCCTATAATATCCAGCCAGTCCCATAAAATATCAAATATCTGCCACATCTTTCGGTACAGGCCAGTCCATTATGGCCTTTATCTTCTCTGGGTCCACAGCGATCCCTTCCTTGGTAATTACATGACCCAAGTATTGGATTTCTTCTTTAAATAAGTCACACTTACTAAACTTTGCGTATAGTTGGTGTTCCCGAAGGGTCTGTAACACCATTCTAAGATGTTCATGATGCTCCTCCATGGTGCGAGAATATACTAATATATCATCGATAAATATCAGTACAAATCTGTCCAAATAGTGATGAAAAATACTGTTCATTAAACACATGAACGTTGCGGGGGCGTTGGTAAGTCCAAACGGCAAGACCGCAAATTCATAATGACCGTATCTGATTCTAAAAGCTGTTTTAGCGATATCTTCTTCTTTAATTCGGATTTGATGGTAATCGGAACGCAGATCAATCTTAGAGAACACCGTCGCACCCTTCACTTGATCGAATAGTTCGTCGATCCGTGGTAAAGGATATTTAGTCTTAATGGTCAACTTATTTAACCGTCGGTAATCAATGTACATCCGGAAGGTTCCGTCCTTCTTCTTAACAAACAGCACTGGGGCTCCCCACAGGGACACACTAGGACGTATATAATTCTTGTCTAATAATTCTTGCAACTGCATTTTTAATTCTGTCAGCTCGGGTACACTCATTCTATATGGTGCCCGTGACACTAGTGCCGCTCCTGGAGCCAACTCAATGGTAAAATCTATGTTCCTTCTTGGGGGTAACCCAGGAATTTCTTCTGGGAACACATCTGTGAATTCTTGGATTACAGGAATATTATTTAGAATAGCTGTTTTATCCTTAGATTCTGCATAACCCACCTGGATGGCATAGACCTGGCACCCTTTTAGAATACATTTTATGAGCTGGTTTGCTGTTATTGGTCGAACTTGCACAGGTCATTTAATTCCTTGCATTTCTTTTCTGTTTCTAAGGTGATCTCTAAAGTAGATAATCTTGGTCTTACAATCAACTAATGACCAGTGTTTTTCCAGCAAATCCATACCAATTAGAATATCATAGGAGCCAAGGGGAAGCACGTTTAAGTCAGCCGTTGCCGGCTGTCCAGCTATGGTGAAGGAGCAGTCCTTAATTTTAGCTATCACTTGTCTTTTGGCTCCCATAGCTAATTGCACCAACCATGGGTTTTTAAACTTAACAGATTGTAAATTACAACGTTCCACTACTTTTGGGTTTACATAACTTAGTGTATCCCCAGGATCAATTAAAACAGATACAGTAAGGTCTGAAATATTACCTTCGAATTCGACCATGGTTGGCTGATATTCCGCCTGACGGTCTTCCAAAGCCGCATTAATCCCAGGTTCACTGCGTCCCACTTCGCCGACTGTTGAGGCTTCGTGAATTTGGGATAACTATTCCGTCCCCTTCCGCTGTGGACAGTTTGTGATGTAATGGGGTCCCCCACAACCCCAGCATTGCACCGGGGGTCTTATTGTCCCTTCATTGTCCAAGCGTGCCTGCTGTTCGCTGACTTTAGATTCATTGTTAGGCCTAAATTTGGATGTGGTTCTAGCTGGAATTCTGCTGTTTAGTCCTTTGCCATTTCCCTTACTTCCACTGCTGCGATTTCCTTTGTTGTTTCCTATTGACTTAAAGCTCTTTTTCTCATTCCATTTTCTGCCAGCTGCTTCCCCCTTTTGTTTGCTTTGCTGATAACAGATTATGGCCTTCCAAATTACCTCATCCATTGATTTTGGATTGTCAAATTCAAATCTCTGTACCTTTTCCTTTTCCTCCCTTATATATGGCACATAGCGAAGCAGGGAAGTAAAACAGGTGATGAACTCATCCATAGTCTGCTACCCCAAACGCATATCATGGAACTCTCTTGCCTTTTCATCGTAGAATCGTTCAGTTAGGTACCTCTCTTTAAAATACTTTTGGAAGTTATCCCAAGTAATAGTCTGTTCAGTAACTCCTTTTACAATCTTCACTTCCTCCCACCATAACGTGGCCTTTCCCTGTAGCTGAAAAATAGCCAATCGTGCTTTAAGATTGTGGTCATATTCATAGAGCTGGAAATACTTGTTCATATTAATTAGCCTTGCTTCAGCTGCTTCTTCTTGTTCCCCATCAAAATGTGGTTGTTTAATTTTGCGAAATTCCCCTTGTAGTTCCACCCTTTGTCTTTTCGAAGTTTGTTGTTCAATTACATTATCGGGACGCTCCTCCTATTCCTCCGATCCTTCAAGGGGCATAACGTGGTTCTGTTCTTCCGACATACTCTGTTGCTCCATGCTAGGATTAGCTGGTACTTGATTCTGTCGATCAGACAAACTCTTCAGTATTCTTTCTTGCTCCATCGTTAGTCTAGCATTGTCTTCCCGTAGCCTTGCCATCTCATTTTTAAGTTCCTGTACGGTTTCCAGAATGGCTTGATTTGTAACTCTGGCCTCTTCCCCAAGCTGGACCCATAGTTCAGGATTATTTTCGGGACCAGGTATCCTTGTCCCATCACAGGTCATCGAGTTGTATTATCTGCTCTCCTCATGCTGTAAGTTTTCGAAACTCCTGATCCTGTGCTTTATTCCAAACAAAATGAAAAGTAATGATAAGGAAAGTTCATATTTTATTATTATTTTTTTTTTTTTATTCCTCTCTATGTCAATCTATCCTTACCCAGAGGCCTCAGTTCTGTAACTGGGCTCTGATACCTTATGTCACAACCAACAATACTTACCATGCACTACTTACCATGCAAATAAAAAATTTGGTTAACTTCACGTATATTCTGATTGTAATTATCATTTTACCCACATTAAGGTATGACTACATATTAAATATAACTATTCTTCCACACAACTAAGGGTATCTATTAATGTTGCAGACCCCTTGATGGTCATGGTGATACATTTATATCGTAACCTCTGCCGAGGTGGCGTTTGTTTAATAAACCAAACTTGTAACCTTTACTATTGATGCGACGTAGGACTGATATTCACCAGCTCCCTACGCAGCCAAGGGTCACTTACCTGAGTGCATTTACTCTCCTGAACGGAGAGGGATACAACTGGCTCGCCTCGGGATTTCTCCCCATCAACCTGGATTGCGGTAGCTGAGCTCGTTGGAGGAGGTAATAAATGATATGGTCCTGCAGTGGACTCCTCGGGATCACTGATATGATCTATGGCAGATATCGCCCTTCCTTGATCGGACGGTCAGGTCGACTACCAGTTGTGAGGTTGCTCTTAGGGTTTCGCTTTATATTATTGCTTGGTTTCATTTCCACGGTTATTCATTCTTTCTCTTGTTCTATACTCCTTCTGTTCTTCGTCGTCGTCTTCAATGGTGGCGCCTGGTTCGCAGATATGCTCCGGAGTCTGTAACTATCCTTGGCACGCCGTTCTACTCGAGACATTGCAGGTAATCCCTTCTGTTTTCTCTAAAGGTTAAATAAGAAATTGTACAGGTTTATTGGAATCGCCTGCTGTTACTATTAGCTCATGTGGATGATTTGGTTGACAGGGTTCGAGGGATTTTCTATGCAGCTCAAGCTTAATTTCTGAGAACCGTTTCTCAGGTAAGCCTACACCTTTGTAGCGTAGGATTTAGATTTGTGTTTGATATTGTGTTGAAGTTGATTTCTCCCTTTTCTGTCAGGCGATTTCTCCGTTCTCCGTTGGAGGTTGAATCCTTGTGGCCTATTCGCCTGAGGGCGTCGTCCTGTGCTTGAAGCCAGGGTACTGCCCTCGTGGTGGCAACGGTATTTACCGTGCTTGAACAGAGCTCATAGGCATATGCCCTAAACTCAGAATGTATTATTTTCATTTGAGTTTTCTGGTCATTGTTCTATTGTACAAAGATTTAATCGACCATCACTGTGGATGGCTTAGTTGATGCGCCGCGAGGCATTTGTCATAATTGCACCTTTGTTTTGGATTGCAGTTATAATGCATTGATGAACATAACTCTATTTTCTACAGACATATATGAAATTTCCATTTACTCTGTTTCTTGAAGTAATGATACTGTAATTTTTTTCCAGTTTACTCTTATGGCCGAGGTTTCGGCAAAACTTAATTAACTTATTATTTCATCAGGTTTAGCTCTGGAAAGTTATGTTCTTGATGTGTCTCTGCAACCCTAGTTGGTCTGTACACGTTTAATATCTGCTTGTTATACAGAAGGATATATATATATATATACTATATATAATATTAATTATATATATGTAATATTTATATATATTATATTATTCATCGTTTGTCTTTATTTATGTGCATAACGCATGGTTACGACCCTTGACGGTCTCGGCACCGGAATCTCTGGCTAAGCCTTGACTGTTTTTACATTTATGGGTTTTCAACCGTGGCTATTGTCGCCTGCATTCTTTCGGTTATAGAGTTTAGGCATACTGTAGTATACCAATCTTTTCATTTGTAGTTGTTAGCTCGATTATTACATAGTTTACGCATGTCTTGGATCTTTTCAAGTTGTCACTGCTCGTGGTCTATTATTATGCTACTGTTACATTCGTGTAATGCTATCCCATGCGAGGATTAGACAGTTTAAAGAAGTATAGTCATTACCATGGGTACTGTGTCTTCTTTATCATACCAAGAGCAATGATCTTTACTCCACCGTGTTTTCGGTTAATTGAACCACTGTGCATAGGCTATGCGCACGCTCTTCCAGCATTCCTTGTCATAATATAAGTATATGTATATGTCTGGGTTGGATATTCGCTCGGGGTCTTTTCCTGTTTATCATTATATCACTGTTTACATGTTATGAATTTCTGCTATTTAATGATTACATTCCTTCTATCGAATGCAACTCAGAAGTTAGTTCTTTATTTGGTTCTTTTCTTTCGTTTACAGAGACTCTATCTCCGATTTATGTCACCCCTACCCAACAAGGTAGGGTTTATAATTAGTTCTTCTTGAACCCCGATTCTACAGAGACTCCATCGAATCTGCCTAGTATTCTATTCGGATCCTAAATTACCCCTGCTCGACTCTACCTCAGATTTTGTTTAATGATTCAATGTGTTTCTTATATATATGTACATGTATATTTTTCATTGGTTTCCTACCGTAGCATCTGCATATTGGTTTTCTTGAACAGATTAAGACTATTTGTTATATTAATACTCTGACCTACAGTGCAAATAATATCTTTTACAAACACGATTATACCTCAGATCATAAAATGATAACTGTACTGACCTGCATCGTTATCCTATAGTCTTCAACACTGTTCCAGATTAAAGGATAATACCTTGTTGCTTGTTCTCCTCCCAACCATGAGACCAGTCCACCAGACTAAGTCTCCCCCCAAGCCCTCTTGCCAGACCGTTGTCTTCAGCAAGATATTGCACCACCTGTGCCTGTGCTATCTGGTCCTTACCAGACTTAGCACCCTCTTTTCTTCCTTTATTTCCTTCTCTCCCGTTTGTTCCTTAACCACCCGGGTCCTTTTCCTTTTTCCATTTTCTATGGGAATAGGAGAAACAGTTAGGGTTTTTTCCTTGTTAACAACTGTTTTTTTTTTTTTTTCATTTATCATGTGGCAAGAAAAGAGAATAACTTCCTCATAGAAATTTATTATGTGTAATCATTCAATTTGTACTCAGTTTTGAATTAATAATATTCAATTCATTTTTCACAAAAAGATAATGATCTCTATTCCATAATTACTTACAATGGTAAAACAGAAGATTTATTCACATAAATTACCCGGTCATTACATCTCCTCCCCCTGAGATTGGACACCGTCTCGGTGTCTTTTAACCATGAAGAGAGCTGGATAAGTTCTTTTCATTAGCTCTTCATCCTCCCAAGTGGCTTCCTCAGGTCCATAGTGTCGCCATTGAATCTTAACTTGGGTAATAACTCGTTTCCGCAGCTGCACTTCTCTCCAGTCGAGGATGTTCAGAGGTTCGACCAGAACCTCTCCTTCCGGTTCGACCTGCATTGCACAATTTCTAAAGTTAATTTTTCTTTCAATATTAATTTCAACAGTCTTGCTGTAGCAATAATTAATACCTGAATATCCTGCCATTGGATCACATGCTTAGGGTCATAGACATATTTCTTCAGTGCCGAAACATGGAACACGTTGTGGACCTGAATGTGACTCGGCAAGGCAAGCTGGTATGCTACTGGTCTAATCCTAGCCAGGATTTGGAAGGGTCCACAGTATCGGGGTGCCAATTTGGCACACCCACTCCATTGTAAGGTACTTCTTTTAGCCTGAATTCTGATATAAACGTGGTCCCCAACTTGGTACTCCTTAAATCTTCTTTTCCGATCAGCAAAATTTTTCTGTCTGTCTTGAGCAGCCTTCAAATTTACGCACACTCTTTTCACCATATCTTCCATTTCTTTAAGCATCTCAGGTCCCAAACTCAGTTTATCTTCGGGTCCTCCCCAGCTAGAGGGTGTACGGCATTTCCGACCATACATAACCTCAAATGGGCTCATTTGTGTAGAGGTGTGATACCCATTATTATACGCGAATTCTACCAGATGCAGATATTCTTCCCACAGCATGGGTTGTTGCATAACGTATGCCCATAGCATATCTTCCACCACTTGGTTTACTCGTTCCGTTTTTCCATCGGTCTGAGGATGGTATGCTGTGCTGAAATTTAGTTGGGTTCCTAAATCAGCGAATAGTGTTCTCCAAAAGGCTAATGTGAACTTCACATCGCAATCGGAAATTATCGTTTTTGGAAGTCCATGGAGCTTAAACACATTCTGCATAAAAACATGAGCAATCTGTGTACCGGTATAAAATGCGCAGCTTTACTTAGCTTATCTACTACCACCATAATGGAATCATTGTTCCTTTTTGTCTTAGGTAACCCTGTGATGAAATCCATGGAAATGATCTCCCATTTCCATTCCGGAATAGGTAATGGTTGTAATAATCCTGCTAGATGCTGGTGTTCCGCTTTAATCTGCTGGCATTCTAAACATCGTGCCAAATACTCGGCAATGTTCTTCTTCATTCCTGGCCAAAAGTAATCTTTTCGGATGGCAGTAATCATTTTCTGGTATCTCGGGTGTCCCGCATAATGGTTGACATGGAATTCATCCATAATCAGATTTTTAATTTTATCTTGGTTGGGTAAATATAATCTTTGCTGGAAATATATCATTCCAGCATCATCTAACTCATAATCTAGTTGGCCTGCCAAGTTGGCAGATTGATGTAGCTGCAGTTTTAACTGTTGATATTAAACATCTTGACTTGAGGTTTCCTTAACCATTTCCAAAATGGGACTCTTCCACCTACTAATGGAGATTTCATACAAGTGTTGTATTTTCCAACTTAAAGCATCCGCCACTCGGTTTTCTTTCCCTTGCAAATGTTTTATCTCGAAATCAAAGCCGCTCAGGAAGTCCACCCACCGTGCTTGTCTAGCATTTAAGGTGGGCTAGCTGAAATAGTTGGTTAAACTATGATGATCAGTGAGCAGCAAGAATTTCCTGCCCACAAGATAATGTCACCACATTTTTAAGGCATGGATGACGAAAGTCAATTCTAAATCATAAGCAGAGTATTTATGTTCGTGCTCCTTTAATTTCCGAGACTCGTACGCAACCACCTTGCCTTCTTGCATTAAAACTCCACCTACTCCTTCTTTGCTCGCATCCGTACATACCACGTAATCCTTATCAGGATCAACTATCCTCAAAATAGGTGCTCTGGTGAGTAGGTGTTTCAATTGTTCAAAACTTTTCTGGTAGCTTGGGGTCCAATGAAATGCTTTCCCCTTTTTCTGCAATGAGGTAATGGGAAATGCTACTCTAGAAAAACCTTCAACAAACCTCCTATAATATCCAACCAGTCCCATAAAATATCAAACATCTGCCACATCTTTCGGTACAGGCCAGTCCATTATGGCCTTTATCTTCTCTGGGTCCATAGCGATCCCTTCCTTGGTAATTACATGACCCAAGTATTGGATTTCTTCTTTAAAGAAGTCACACTTACTAAACTTTGCGCATAGTTGGTGTTCCCGAAGGGTCTGTAACACCATTCTAAGATGTTCATGATGCTCCTCCATGGTGCGAGAATATACTAATATATCATCGATAAATATCAGTACAAATCTGTCCAAATAGTGATGAAAAATATTGTTCATTAAACACATGAACGTTGCGGGGGCGTTGGTAAGTCCGAACGGCAAGACCACAAATTCATAATGACCGTATCTGGTTCTAAAAGATGTTTTAGCGATATCTTCTTCTTTAATTCGGATTTGATGGTAAGCGGAACGCAGATCTATCTTAGAGAACACCGTCACACCCTTCACTTGATCGAATAGTTCGTCGATCCGTGGTAAAGGATATTTATTCTTAATGGTCAACTTATTTAACTGTCGGTAATCAATGCACATCCGGAAGGTTCCGTCCTTCTTCTTAACAAACAGCACTGGGGCTCCCCACGGGGACACACTAGGATGTATATAATTCTTGTCTAATAATTCTTGCAACTGCATTTTTAATTCTCTCAGCTCGGGTACACTCATTCTATATGGTGCCCGTGACATTGGTGCCGCTCCTGGAACCAACTCAATGGTAAAATCTATGTTCCTTCTTGGGGGTAACCCAGGAATTTCTTCTGGGAACACATCTGTGAATTCTTGGATTACAGGGATATTATTTAGAATAGTTGTTTTATCCTTAGAGTCTGCATAACCCACCTGGATGGCATAGACCTGGCACCCTTTTCGAATACATTTTACAAGCTGGTTTGCTGTTATTGGTCGAACTTGCACAGGTCGTTTAATTCCTTGCATTTCTTTTCTGTTTCCAAGGTGATCTCTAAAGTAGATAATCTTGGTCTTACAATCAACTAATGACCAGTGTTTTTCCAGCCAATCCATACCAATTAGAATATCATAGGAGCCAAGGGGAAGCACGTTTAAGTCAGCCGTTACCGGCTGTCCAACTATGGTGAAGGAGCAGTCCTTAATTTTAGCTATCACTCGTCTTTTGGCTCCCGTAGCTAATTGCACCAGCCATGGGTTTTTAAACTTAACAGATTGTAAATTACAACTTTCCACTACTTTTGGGTTTACATAACTTAGTGTAGCCCCAGGATCAATTAAAACAGATACAGTAAGGTCTGAAATATTACCTTCGAATTCGACCATGGTTGGCTGATATTCCGCCTGACGGTCTTCCAAAGCCGCATTAATCCTAGGTACACTGCGTCCCACTTCGCCCACTGTTGAGGCTTCGTGAATTTGGGATAACTGTTCCGGGCCCTTCCGCTGTGGACAGTTTTTGATGTAATGGGGTGCCCCACAACCCCAGCATTGCACCGGGGGTCTTATTGTCCCTTCATTGTCCAAGCGTGCCTGCTGTTCGCTGACTTTAGATTCATTGTTAGGCCTAAATTTGGATGTGGTTCTAGTTGGAATTCTGCTATTTAGTCCTTTGCCATTTCCCTTACCTCCACTGCTGTGATTTCCTTTGTTGTTTCCTATTGACTTAAAGCTCTTTTTCTCATTCCATTTTCTGCCAGCTGCTTCCCCCTTTTGTTTGCTTTGCTGATAACAGATTCTGGCCTTCCGAATTACGTCATCCATTGATTTTGGATTGTCAAATTCAATCCTTTCTCGCATGCAGGGCGGTAAGCTGCTTACAAATATTTGTACCCTTGCCTTTTCCTCTCTTATATATGGCACATAGCGAAGCAGGGAAGTAAAACGGGTGATGAACTCGTCCATAGTCTGCTGCCCCAAACACAGATCATGGAACTCTCTTGCCTTTTCATCGTAGAACTGTTTAGTTAGGTACCTCTCTTTAAAATACTTTTGGAAGTTATCCCAAGTAATAGTCTGTTCAGTAACTCCTTTTACAATCTTCACTTCCTCCCACCATAACGTGGCCTTTCCCTGTAGCTGAAAAATAACCAATCGTGCTTTAAGATTGTGGTCATATTCATAGAGCTGGAAATACTTGTTCATATTAATTAGCCATGCTTCAGCTGCTTCTTCTTGTTCCCCATCAAAATGTGGTGGTTTAATTTTGCGAAATTCCCCTTGTAGTTCCACCCTTTGTCTTTTCGAAGTTTGTTGTTCAATTACATTATCGGAACTCTCCTCCTGTTCCTCCGATCCTTCAGGGGGCATAAGGTGGTTATGTTCTTCCGACATCCTCTATTGATCCATGCTAGGATTACCTGGTACTTGATTCTGTCAATCAGACAAACTCTTCAGTATTCTTTCTTGCTCCATCGTTAGTCTAGCATTGTCTTCCCTTAGCCTTGCCATCTCATTTTCAAGTTCCTGTACAGTTTCCAAAATGGCTTGATTTGTAACTCTGGAATCTTCCCCAAGCTGGACCCATAGTTCAGGATTATTTTCGGGGCCAGGTATCCCTTGTCCCATCACAGGTCGTCGAGTTGTATTATTTGCTCTCCTCATGCTGCAAGTTATCGAAACTCCTGACCCTATGCTTTATTCCAAACAAAATGAAAAGTAATGATAAGGAAAGTTCATATTTTATTAATTTTTTTTTTTTTTTATTCCTCTCTATGTCAATCTATCCTTACCCAGAGGCCTCAGTTCTGTAACTGGGCTCTGATACCATATGTCACAACCAACAATACTTACCATGCACTACTCACCATGCAAATAAAAAATTTGGTTAACTTCACGTATATTCTGATTGTAATTATCGTTTTACCCACATTAAGGTATAACTACATATTAAATATAACTATTCTTCCACACAACTAAGGGTATCTATTAATGTTGTAGACCCCTTGACGGTCATCGTGATACATTTATATCGTAACCTCTGCTGAGGTGGCGTTTGTTTAATAAACCAAACTTGTAACCTTTACTATTGATGCGACGTAGGACTGATATTCACCAGCTCCCTACGCAGTCAACGGTCACTTACCTGAGTGCATTTACTCTCCTGAATGGAGAGGGATACAGCTGGCTCGCCTCGGGATTTCTCCCCATCAACCTGGATTGCGGTCGCTGAGCTCGCTGGAGGAGGTAATAAATGATATGGTCCTGCAGTGGACTCCTCGGGATCACTGATATGATCTATGGCAGATATCACCCTTCCTTGATCGGACGGTCAGGTCGACTGCCAGTTGTGAGGTTTCTCTTAGGGTTTCGCTTTATATTATTGCTTGGTTTCATTTCCGCGGTTATTCATTCTTGCTCCTGTTCTATACTCCTTCTGTTCTTCGTCGCCGTCTTCAATGGTGGCGCCTGGTTCGCAGATATGCTCCGGAGTCTGTAACTATCCTTGGCACGCCGTTCTACTCGAGACATTGCAGGTAATCCCTCCTGTTTTCTCTAAAGGTTAAATAAGAAATTGTATAGGTTTATTGGAATCGCCTGCTGTTACTATTAGCTCATGTGGATGATTTGGTTGACAAGGTTCGAGGGATTTTCTATGCAGCTCAAGCCTAATTTCTGAGAACCGTTTCTCAGGTAAGCCTACACCTTTGTAGCGTAGGATTTACATTTGTGTTTGATATTGGGTTGAAGTTGATTTCTCCCTTTTCTGTCAGGCGATTTCTTCGTTCTCCGTTGGAGGTTGAATCCTTGTGGCCTATTCGCCTGAGGGCACCGTCCTGTGCTTGAAGCCAGGGTACTGCCCTCGTGGTGGCAACAATATTTACTGTGCCTGAACAGAGCTCATAGGCATATCCCCTAAACTCGGAATGTATTATTTTCATTTGAGTTTTCTGGTCATTGTTCTATTGTACAAAGATTTAATCGACCATCACTGTGGATGGCTTAGTTGATGCGCCGCGAGGCATTTGTCATAATTGCACCTTTGTTTTGGATTGCGGATATAATGCATTGATGAACATAACTCTATTTTCTTCAGACATATGTGAAATTTCCAGTTACTCTGTTTCCTGAAGTAATGATACTGTAATTTTTTTCCAGTTTACTCTTGTGGCCGAGGTTTCGGCAAAACTTAATTAACTTATTATTTCATCAGGTTTAGCTCTGGAAAGTTATGTTCTTGATGTGTCTTTGCAACCCTAGTTGGTCTGTACACGTTTAATATCTGCTTGTTATACAGAAAGGAA
>APFE030994259.1:51368-67335 GCA_000404065.3 Pinus taeda
TTTGCCTTTTCCTCCCTTATATATGGCACATAGCGAAGCAGGGAAGTAAAACGGGTGATGAACTCGTCCATAGTCTTCTGCCCCAAATGCAGATCATGAAACTCTCTTGCCTTTTGATCGTAGAACCGTTCAGTTAGGTACCTCTCTTTAAAATACTTTTGGAAGTTATCCCAAGTGATAGTCTATTCAGTAACTCCTTTTACAATCTTCACTTCCTCCCACCATAAGGTGGCCTTTCCCTGTAGCTGAAAAATAGCCAATCGTGCTTTAAGATTGTGGTCATATTCATAGAGCTGGAAATACTTGTTCATATTAATTAGTCATGTTTCAGCTGCTTCTTCTTGTTCCCATCAAAATGTGGTGGTTTAATTTTGCGAAATTCCCCTTGTAGTTCCACCCTTTGTCTTTTCGAAGTTTGTTGTTCAATTACATTATCGGAACGCTCCTCCTGTTCCTCCGATCCTTCAGGGGGCATAACGTGGTTCTACTCTTCCGACATCCTCTGTTGCTCCATGCTAGGATTAACTGGTACTTGATTCTGTCAATCAGACAAACTCTTCAGTATTCTTTCTTGCTCCATCGTTAGTCTAGCATTGTCTTCCCGTAGCCTTGCCATCTCATTTTTAAGTTCCTGTACGGTTTCCAGAATGGCTTGATTTGTAACTCTGGCCTCTTCCCCAAGCTGGACCCATAGTTCAGGATTATTTTCGAGGCCAGGTATCCCTTGTCCCATCACAGGTCGTCGAGTTGTATTATCTGCTCTCCTCATGCTGCAAGTTTTCGAAACTCCTGATCCTGTGCTTTATTCCAAACAATATGAAAAGTAATGATAAGGAAAGTTCATATTTTATTAAATTATTATTATTATTATTATTTTTTTTTTTTATTCCTCTCTATGTCAATCTATCCTTACCCAGAGGCCTCAGTTCTGTAACTGGGCTCTGATACCATATGTCACAACCAACAATACTTACCATGCACTACTTACCATGCAAATAAAAAATTTGGTTAACTTCACGTATATTCTGATTGTAATTATCGTTTTACCCACATTAAGGTATGACTACATATTAAATATAACTATTCTTCCACACAACTAAGGGTATCTATTAATGTTGCAGACCCCTTGACGGTCATGGTGATACATTTATATCGTAACCTCTGCCGAGGTGGCGTTTGTTTAATAAACCAAACTTGTAACCTTTACTATTGATGCGACGTAGGACTGATATTCACCAGCTCCCTACGCAGCCAAGGGTCACTTACCTGAGTGCATTTACTCTCCTGAACGGAGAGGGATACAGCTGGCTCGCCTCAGGATTTCTCCCCATCAACCTGGATTGCGGTAGCTGAGCTTGCTGGAGGAGGTAATCAATGATATGGTCCTGCAGTGGACTCCTCGGGATCACTGATATGATCTATGGCAGATATCGCCCTTCCTTGATCGGACGGTCAGGTCGACTGCCAGTTGTGAGGTTGCTCTTAGGGTTTTGCTTTATATTATTGCTTGGTTTCATTTCCACGGTTATTCATTCTTTCTCCTGTTCTATACTCCTTCTGTTCTTCGTCGCCGTCTTCAATGGTGGCGCCTGGTTCGCAGATATGCTCCAGAGTCTGTAACTATCCTTGGCACGCTGTTCTACTAGAGACATTGCAGGTAATCCCTTCTGTTTTCTCTAAAGGTTAAATAAGAAATTGTACAGGTTTATTGGAATCGCCTGTTGTTACTATTAGCTCATGTGGATGATTTGGTTGACAGGGTTCGAGGGATTTTCTATGCAGCTCAAGCTTAATTTCTGAGAACCGTTTCTCAGGTAAGCCTACACCTTTGTAGCGTAGGATTTACATTTGTGTTTGATATTGGGTTGAAGTTGATTTCTCCCTTTTCTGTCAGGCGATTTCTCCGTTCTCCGTTGGAGGTTGAATCCTTGTGGCCTATTTGCCTGAGGGCGCCGTCCTGTGCTTGAAGCCAGGGTACTGCCCTCGTGGTGGCAACGGTATTTACCATGCCTGAACAGAGCTCATAGGCATATGCCCTAAACTCGGAATGTATTATTTTCATTTGAGTTTTCTGGTCATTGTTCTATTGTACAAAGATTTAATCGACCATCACTGTGGATGGCTTAGTTGATGCGCCACGAGGCATTTGTCATAATTGCACCTTTGTTTTGGATTGCGGTTATAATGCATTGATGAGCATAACTCTATTTTCTTCAGACATATGTGAAATTTCCAGTTACTCTGTTTCCTGAAGTAATGATACTGTAATTTTTTTCCAGTTTACTCTTGTGGCCGAGGTTTCGGCAAAACTTAATTAACTTATTATTTCATCAGGTTTAGCTCTGGAAAGTTATGTTCTTGATGTGTCTATACAACCCTAGTTGGTCTGTACACGTTTAATATTTGCTTGTTATACAGAAAGGAATTATATATATAATATATATATATTATAATTATATATTATTTCATCATTTGTCTTTATTATGTGCATAACGCATGGTTACGACCCTTGACGGTCTCGGCACCGGAATCTCTAGCTAAGCCTTGACTGTTTTTACATTTATGGGTTTTCAACCGTGGCTATTGTCGCCTGCATTGTTTCGGTTATAGAGTTTAGGCATACTGTAGTATACCAATCTTTTCATTTGCAGCTGTTAGCTCGATTATTACATAGTTTACGCATGTCTTGGATCTTTTCAAGTTGTCACTGCTTGTGGTCTATTATTATGCTAATGTTACATTCGTGTAATGCTATTCCATGCGAGGATTAGACAGTTTAAAGAAGTATAGTCATTACCATGGGTATTGTGTCTTCTTTATCGTACCGAGAGCAATGATCTTTACTCCACCGTGTTTTCGGTTAATTGAACCACTGTGCACAGGCTATGCGCACGCTCTTCCAGCATTCCTTGTCATAATATAAGTATATGTATATGTCTGGGTTGGATATTCGCTCGGGGTCTTTTCCTGTTTATCATTATATCACTATTTACATGTTATGAATTTCTGCTATTTAAGGATTACATTCCTTCTATCGAATGCAACTCAGAAGTTAGTTCTTTATTCGGTTCTTTTCTTTCGTTTACAGAGACTCTGTCTCCGATTTATGTCACCCCTACCCAACAAGGTAGGGTTTATAATTAGTTCTTCTTGAACCCCGATTCTATAGAGACTCCACTGAATCTGCGTAGTATTCTGTTCGGATTCTAAATTACCCCTGCTCGACTCTACCTCAGATTTTGTTTAATGATTCAATGTGTTTCTTATAGATATGCACATGTATAATTTTCATTGGTTTCTTACCGTAGCATCTGTATATTGGTTTTCTTGAACAGATTAAGACTATTTGTCATATTAATACTCTGACCTACAGTGCAAATAATATCTTTTACAAACACGATTATACCTCAGATCATAAAATGATAACTGTACTGACCTGCACCGTTATCCTATAGTCTTCAGCACTGTTCCAGATTAAAGGATAATACCTTGTTGCTTGTTCTCCTCCCAACCATGAGACCAGTCCACCAGACTAAATCTCCCCCCAAGCCCTCTTGCCAGACCGTTGTCTTCAGCAAGATATTGCACCACCTGTGCCTGTGCTATCTGGTCCTTACCAGACTTAGCACCCTCTTTTCTTCCTTTATTGCCTTCTCTCCTGTTTGTTCCTTAACTACCCGGGTCCTTTTCCTTTTTCCCTTTTCTATGGGAATAGGAGAAACAGTTAGGGTTTTTTCCCTGTTAACAACTGTTTTTTTTTTTTTTTTTTCATTTATCATGTGGCAAGAAAAGAGAATAACTTCCTCATAGAAAGTTATTATGTGTAATCGTTCAATTTGTACTCAGTTTTGAATTAATAATATTCAATTCATTTTTCACAAAAAGATAATGATCTCTGTTCCATAATTACTTACAATGGTAAAACAGAAGATTTATTCACATAAATTACCCGGTCATTACATAGATCGATTTGAAAACCCCCTGCATTGTTCTGGTAATGCCTCATTTGGGGAATTAGTGTTTGAATTTGGAGTAAACTATTCAGATCTGGCATGAATGGGGATGTCGGAATTCCCTCATTGTTGTAAATCATGAGATCTGTTGTGCCATGATTAGATCGACGCATTTATCATGTGTAAGATTACCTAGTGGGGATCTCCCACAATCTCTAGTCTGGATCGACTAGATCTTCACTTGGTGAAATCACTTTGGTGCTCTATGGGGATAAAAATCACTGCTTGCGTCACTTAAACTTTGTGCATGATCCGTCACAGCATGGTGTTTTGTGACTACTTTAGATAGGGTTCTTCATGATCTGGTGTTTTGGTGATGGAAATGGAGGTGACTGCAACTAAAACTTTGGGGCTTCTGTAATCCAGGTTCTCAACAAAAAACGCTTCTTCGTGAGGTCCATAGATCTCCATTGTGCCCAACGTTCTCAGAGCTCCTCAGCTTATGTGAACAGGTGTTTGCAAGAGTTGGTGTTTTGGCAGAATTCCTTGATGATCTTACAGTCTTTGCCTCCATTCAGAAGTCATTCTTCTGTGATCAACGGTGGGAGAGGGATGCGATCTTCGCAAACAAGATACTTCATAGAGTAAATGCCTTGCCATGTATCAAGATCTGGGTTTGTGGTAGAGCCTTGCCTTACTGCAACTGAGAGAAGATAGTCGCAGACCTATGAAACGCTCTCTTTGTTCACCATTCTCAGATCTAGTCAAGATTATTCCTTGATTTTATTTGTTCTTGGGTCAAAGAAAAATTTGATCAGAAACCTGCTATTGTTATTCTTGTGCCCTTACATTATTATTGTTATATAAACTCTCAAATAGTTCATATTTTAAATAATTTATTATTATTATTATTAAATTGATGTTATATAAAAAAAATAACCCTAAAGATTTGAAATATTAGCATAATTATATGGTTTATAAAAACAATAAATATTATTTTAATATTTATAAATACATTACTTAATTACATTAATTTTTATATAATATTAATTTATATTATTGGAAATTAATAATTTTATACCATTTTATTGTTTTTTTAGAAATAGGAGGAAATTGATAATTGTATCACAATAAAATAAATTAGAGATCAATTTCTTTTACCGTTTTATTTAAACTTTATAAAAATGTTTAAAGAACATATTCAACCTTCCAAAATTTATAACATGATTTTTTTTTTAACATATGTAATCCAATTATAGTGTAGTTTTGCTGGATTTAAATGATAAATCTTAGAAAACAATTAAATATATAATGTTTTTATTAAATGACATTCATACGTTTAAAGCTTTTTTATTTAATTTAAATATTAAAAATGAAATTTTAAAGTTTTTGAATTTGTTCATTTTTTAATTAATTAATAATTTAATTTAAAAATCCCTGAAATCTAAAAAGATATAAATAGAGATCTCCTTTTATATAAGGAAATATATTAATTTATTATTGATAATATAATTTCTAATTTTACTAAAAAAAACATAACTTTTAAATATTTAAAAATTCCCTACCTTTAATAATTAATTTTTTATTAACATTATTAAAATCTAAAATATATAAAAGAGATCTCCTTTTACATAAGGAAATTTTATTTATACTTAATAATATAATTATTTATTAAAATTTTACCAATAAAATTAAAAAAAAATCGTAACTTTTAAATATTATAAAAATTTCATACCAAAAACCATAGCCAATTAAATCGTTAAATGGATAACCTGGTTTATTTCAAAATGAAAAGGCACATCCTATGCATGAATGTTAAGGTTAAAGATGGCATTCCACAAAATTATAAAGCATGTGGCATATGAATATTGTTGTGCGCATTAATTATTATTTATTGCTGAAGAGAAAATGAGTTGTGTGAACGTTATTATAGGCATGGCTTTTGTTCCAAAGTTGTTTTAACAGAAAAATGATTTATTTATGGGAGGGACGCTATTACTTGTGTGCTTTTCTCTCCACCTTAGTTACTATCATGTAGTTGTCATTCCCACTTGTATGACACTTGCTCGACGCATTGTGCCACGTGTTGTGGTGGGTGTCAACCTTCATAAACCTAATTTGGACTCATTTCTTCGCTTGCTTCTGCTTGTTTGTCGCGATGTCTGTTTTGCTCTGTGTATTTCTGTTCAAATCCAATGTTTGGGTGAAGCGCTCCGCCGATGATGGCGCGAGACGGCTCCATTACCTATGCGCCTTGTTCACCATTGCTGACCTGCTAACTCAGCTAGTTTGCTTGCATGCGCTCGTTAACAGAACATGGTTTCTGTTGTTCTTATTTCATTCTGCCTGCCAGTGTTGCTCGTTTTGGACCGCTGAGGGTTTACAGCTACCTTGGTGGTTGTTTCATTTGCGCGACCTGTTGTTTGGGAAGGAACCAGTACCAATTTCTAGCTAGTTCGAGGTTGAAGGTAAATTTAAAGGTTTTTATGGTTTTTGTTTCACATTGTCTTTGAATATTTATGCCATTGCCTAATTTCCTACTTTTTTCATGTTTTCCAAGTTGGTTGCAGATTTGGCGAGCCCCGGAGAATGTTTGGACATGGAAGACGCTTGGACATGGCTTCTACGTCTATCCAGTAGGAAAAATCCTACCAGCCATTACCACTGTGTTTTTCAACACCTCATCTTCTGTGTTTTTCAACACCTCACCTTCTTGTTGGAATTTTTGTTATTTTTGCTCTTGGAGTTTCAATTGCTTTGCGTTCGGTCAGTGTCCCATTGCATTTCAAAGGGTTTTGCAGGTTTTGCAAGTTTAGGGTTTTGAGGGTTTTGCGGGTTTTGCAGGTTTATGGTTTTGTGTGTCTTTAGGTGTTTTCTTAACTTTCAGTGATTTTCATTATGGTTTTGTGTGCATTGGCTTTCCCGCAAAAAGTTGAAGGTCTTATTTTTGGAGATCAGTTTGTATGCTAAAATTGTCTTGCTATGGATTAATCTGGTGTTTATTATCAATTCATTTAAGGGTTTATGATGAAACCTTTTATTCGGGAGTGGTTACAAGTCTATGTCTCTGAAGTGTTTTGAAGAAACATGCATTTTATTTTCTTATTATAACCTATATGGAGTCTGATTATTACTGAATATATATATCTATGAGTGACAAATAAGAAAGTTTCAGGATAGATGGAGGACTAAAGCAATGGATGATTTTATGTTGGTTTTATGTTGTAGTGTCCCTTAGGGTTGAAAAGAGCACATGACAAAAATTGTATTCCAACTAGTATCACAGTATTCTTTCAATTTTTGCGACATAGATGATATTGAATTCAACAAACAATGTAAACAATATTGATTCTACCAACGACTCGTACATATTACAAACAAACCAAGTCAACAGTTACAAGTCCATGATCCCTTACAATAGGATACTATAGTTAATTCACCATTAGTTCCTGGCACCTATTGCCCCTGTACTATTGATCTAACCTTACAACCAGCTAGGGTCCTGCCTTGGATTTAACCTTCTTGTTTTAGCCCCACTCAACTGGGTCCTCCAATTTGATGTGACCTCTTTTTTTTATGCTAACAACACCTCGACATTGGTTGCCACAAGCCTATAGGTTCCTCTGTGGCCTAAGTGCTCCATTGCTGTCTCCAACGGTGTTTCCAATTGCTGCTACGAGGAAGATTTCCAATGCTTCCTTGCTTCTCACATATACCGACTTGCTGCCTCTTAAAGGGGAATTTCGTTCCTTAGGAGTACTATGCTGCCTAGACCAAACCTCAGGAGCACTTGCTGCCACAGTTTCATCTTTAGACAGTTCTGTGATCCTCAGCAGAACTCAAAAATGATTTCACTACCTCATATTTGACCTTAGGTGTGAGTGGTTGCCATTAAGAACCCTTCAGAGGTGGCCTGTTGTCACTGCTGTCACAATGGGGTTTATTCAAGCTCTTACTGTCACAAAGGGATAAAATAGAATTAGACCTAACCACAGGGAACTTTGCTGCCAAAGATTTAACCTTATAAACAATTGCGCTGCCACAATAAAGACTCCTTCAAGCTGGGTTGTTGCATCAGGTAGGGTTTCAGGGCTATTTTGTTGTCTAGTTTTCACTTGTTGTCCCTCGTTGCCCCTCGAAAAACCTTGAACAGGTCTACACTATGATAGATTAGCCCTTCGCTGCCCAGACTTTCCTTTGATGTCTTGCACTGTCCCGAAAGAGCCTTGAACTTTTTAATGGATTTGAACTTACAAGCATCACACTCATCAGATTGATTATACTTACACAATTGTGTTTATGCATCTCAATCAAATAGTTGTTACATGATGTGGTAGAGAACATGCTTGCAACAAAATACCTTTAGCCATAGAACACTTTGTCCATCCTAACCTTGGGGAGTTCATTCTGGTGATCTCTGGCCATCTTAGATGCCATTAAATAGATTCGTGTGGATCTGCTTTCTTTTTATGGTTAGAAATGTTGGGGTATGTAGGGCTTATGGTTCCAATTATTTCCAATGATAGTGTATGCATGGATGTATAAAGGGCCATTTTGGCCCCTCTTATGGACAATATTATAATGAAAACTTGTTCATTTTTGCTCATGTTCACTATTGGAGCCATTTCTTGTGGCCCTACGTTTTCGTCTGAAGGGAATGAATGTTGACCATTTCCTACATATTGCTATTTTAGTGGTTTTAAATCTTTGTTCTTTTACACTTTTGGTCTATGCTCTCAGTAAAAAATGACCAATTTAATTGAAAATTTGAGTTGAATTTTCATCAAGGAGGTAGTCCATTCAGGCTTTTACACTTGTTGTGATTGGTTAGGTCTATTAGTTTTAATTTGTTCTAGTAGATTTGGGTTTTCAAATGCTATGTATATCTTCTGTGGTAATTTTTCATTCAAATATTTTGATTTCTTTTACTGGTACTTCTGGTATTGATTATTTTTTCAGTGATTTTACTATATTGAAAATAATGAAGTTGATTGACTTGTTTCAGATTTTTGCTCAACAAAAATCAGGGTTTTTTTGTGTGTACTATTTGGAAAGATGCAAGATTTTTCCAGAGGAAAAATACTGTAATTTTCATTCACTTGTAATGGTTCAAAGTTACTTTCTGTAGACACATTTCTATTGTGTTTTCTTGATGTCTATGATTATCAGTTCAGTGATCTTTTTGCATAACTTCCAGAGAGGATTTTTATACAATGTTCATCCAAAAAATACAAGGAGTGAATAGACTCCTTTCATAATGTTGTGTGCAACCAGACAACATATGGAGAGTTCAAAATGTATAGTAGAAAATGAAAGGGATGCAAGTAGTCAATTATCTTCCTTCTCGTGCAAGGAAATCCCTATAAGGTCTGTGATAATACTTGTAGCTACTGGCTTCTCTCTGTTCCAAGATATGCCATGTCCCTTGGTCCAAAATGAAATGTTTCTACTATATTTCTCCATGATTTTATCTTAGATGTTTATTGCTCTAGACATGCTAAGTTCTATGTTGCCTTCCTAAAATTTAAGTTTCTATACCTTTAACTTTGATCGTTAGTTGTATTTTGTGAAGTATGCAGTTTCTAATGGTATCGATCGGGGTTTAGGGGGTTTTATTAAATTGTTGCATGGATAATTGTTTTATTTTCGGTATTTTTCTAAGTGAGTTATTTTTGATTAGGTAATTATCTCATCTGTGCAAGGTGTTTATAATTGTCTTTGTGCTTGCAAATGTGAAATTCTGGTATTGTTATCTCGCTTACTGATTTTACTAAGCAATGTTTCTACAATGTTTATTGTAGCCATGTGTCTCTTTTATCGTAAAGTAATCAGCATTGGAAATTAGTTAATCAATCAATAGATTTCCCAGAGGTTGGCTGGGTGCATTAGTTGTATTACCCATTTGAATTATGTTTTAATTATAGGTATTATGTGCATTATATGTTGTTTCATCATGAAGTATTGCTACAATCTCATGAAATTTAAACTAAAAATGTTGTCATTGTTTCACTTGTGTAAATCATTTGGTGTGTAGATGCATAATAGAAAATCCCATTTGCATTCTCAGGTAAGATTTCTACATTATAACTGGATTTTGGTTACAATGCCACAAATAGTATGAAATAAAACAACCTAGGTTGTAAGCCAAAATGTTTCTGTGACAAGAAAAAGATACAATCCATCCAAAATCCACATCATAACGTGGTTACAACCAAAAACATATGACACCCCTATTCTTTATGGCCCTGAGAATCTTGAGTGCCAAAACTCCCCGAGTTACCTTCTTGAGCCAGGTAGGTTGGCCTACCTAAAAAGGGTTTATTAGGAAATGGTTGATTGTTGCCATATGATTGAGTTCAATTTGCAGCTTCCAACCATGGAGGAATTGAGTACCCATACCTCACATTTGCACTTCTAACCCCTGCATTAAGTGGAGGTATGTAATGAGCATACACAGAATTGACACCTCCTCTGGTAGGAATAAGGCAAGTGGTTAAACCCTCAGTTTGATAGTGAGGCACTTGAATGTTTATGAGATCTTGGAATAATGGTGTATTGTTTGTAATATGGTCCAATGAGTTTGAAATAATCCTGGTTTCATCAGCTATCCTTGCATCATTTTCAACCATATTGATCATCCCTTGTTCCTTTTCAAGCATTTGTCGTGTCTTTCTCGATTCCTTTTCCTATCTTGCCATTTTTTTTTTGGTCCATAACTTGCCTTGCTTTATCTTTTTCAAGCCTTTCATCTGCTCGACGTTGTGCTGCAACAATCCTTGCTGCCTTCTTCTCCTTGACTAGATCCTTCTTTTTCTATTGTAATTCTTGCATTTCAATTTTTTTTTTCCAGACTCAACTAACAAGTTTATATAGTCCTCTGAGGTGAGTAACTGTGAGCTTCGGACCAAACGAATACTACCTGGTGTACCTTGCCTTTTTTTCATTGATACTCTCTCTACTGGTAGCTTTAGGAACCAACCAAGTATCTTCTCCACCCCTCCCACCTACATGTCATTTCTTAGTACTTCCCTTTCAGTATCTGAGACAACTGATTGAACTATATCATTATCTTCATTTGATGCCTCATTATGTGCTTCATCTTCTTCCATTGATATGTTGTCCACAAAAAAATGGACAATTTCACTGTTCAATTCTTCTGGTTGTGAGGACATGTTCATGATTTGTTCATTGGTTGTTGAGACACTATGTGCATTTATATTAATCATTGCTTCTGCCAACCATGACAGTGGGATTACTTGGCTTGGCAATGTCAATTGGTCATTGTCAAATGCATGTTCAACAATGTCATGAACAATATCAATAGGAGTTTCATGTTCTTGAGTTGGTGGAACGATCTCCATGTTACTACGTATTTGTTCATGATTATATTGTGTTTCACATACATTTTCATCATCTTCATCATATAAGTGTCCTTGAGAGAGGGAAATCATATTACTAGCTGCAACCGCATAATCTTGGTCATCTACTTCTTGCACTTCAACACCTGTTTGGGCATTCCCTTCTTCCTGACTATCCACATGAAACGCCTAGCTACAACCAATATCATGCATAAGAGCATCATAATTCAATGGCCAGATTCCTATCCTCCTAAAGCCAACCTTGATATTTGATGGTGTCAAAGCCCTTTTAAAATATTTACTTGCAAGCTCTACTAGCTCGAACCTTTTCACCTCAACCCCTGGATTCTTTGCCATCCATACAACACGCTCCAACTTGAAATAGTTCTTGAAAGGGACAAACACATTAACATCAAGGGGTTGTAGTATGTGAGTGGTATGAGCAGGAAATATAAACAGGTCGATGCCTAAATTGTTTGCTTCCTCAATTGTTTGTACAACCATGTGGCTCCCATGGCCATCTAATATCAATAGGTGTTTGTTATTAGGCGAGATTCCACCTGGTACCGATGCAAAAAAGTGAAAAAGCTAACTTAAAAACATTTATTTAGTCATCCATGCATGGCGATGTGCAACCATGCATGCACCTAGTTCACAGTTCTATATATAGTTTTTCTATTGATTTTTACCTTTGAATAGACAAAATCCTAGGATTGAAGTAGCAATTGCATTGACACAACATTAAATAGTTATCCACTCCCTACTCTTAGGCAAAACCTTTGGCACATTTCGGCTCCCTCTCTTGGAAATTACCCGCATGTCACAATTCCTCCCTGCCTGTAAACCTATTGCATTACAGTTCCATATATGGTTTGCTCCATAAGAATGTTTATTGTAAGCAATAGAAATTGTTTCATAGAACTTCTGCACAACTGCAGGGCACACATTTAATGCTTTGTCTCTATCAAGGCCCTCAGTAGTACCAATACAAGTTCTAGATGCCTTTTTTTAAACCCAAACCACCATGATTTACCAGGAAACCCATCTTTGAATGGGTTTGGCCTCCCTTGACAGATTTGAGCAACTGTGGATTTGAGTTGTATAAACTCTAGCCCATATCCCAGTTGGGCCATCTCTTTACACCACTCAACCACCTCGGCCTCCTCCTCCTTAGTCATAATTGTAAGAGGCCCTCTATGTTTTGTATGGGTCAGTCCATTTGTCCAATAATGTATTGATGAGGAAGGAATACCATGTTTTTTTGTAGATGCTCGAACTGAGTATCCATTAAACTCTATGTCGTCAATTGCAACTAACATTTCTTCTTTTTTTCCATCCTCTTATAACATTGATATTTTTAGTTGAACTTGCCCCTTTGACTGTTGTTGACGGTGGTTCTGTGGGTGAAGTTGTGATAACATCAGCTTCAATCGCATGGTCATCCTCATCAATGTTCCTTGGAGAATTGTTAACATTGACATCACCTGTCCTATCCTCATTAGACAATGGGCATCGCAGCTGCGCACCCTTGTCACTCTCCTGCCACTTCTCCTTGTACGAGAAACATAACTAACTTTTGCCATAGATGCAAAAAACTGTAGGATTATTGCATGCATTTAGATAAGAATATTTGTAAATTATGCTTTCATACAAGGCGAAAATAATTCTACTATATTACAGGAAATTATCAACATGTATGTTAGTATCCTTGAAAAATCAAATATACAGAATCATTTTGTTGTATGTCTTCAAAATTATCAGTGACTATTCTTTTGCTAACTTGTCTTTACACTTAAAATACCATGACTGTATTGATTGGTTTTGTTATGCATTTCCCAACAATGCCTCTTGTTCGGTTTGACTACTTAAAATATCATTTTCTTGTTTTCATAACTTGTCTTTACAGTTAAGATATCATGAGAAGATCTGGTAATTATTGTTGTTTGAATTAATTTGTTAGATTCTTGTTTGTTATTGCAATTGAATTAATTCACGGCCCCCGTTGTCTCACCAAGTGGACTTTCATAATGCCTTCTAGGTCTGTTTTAGGTCTGTTCTCCGATCTTCAAGAAGACTCTTTGTAGGTTCACAAAATACACAGAGAGACTCTTTGTTGTTACTAACTCCTTGATTAGGATTTTGGCTTTCATGCCCAACATTTGAGTTAATGTCTTAAGGAACTTGGTCCCGAGAATTCTTATCATTTTTGAAGAAATGAAGCCAAAGCGGGACTTCTCCTTGATCAGGATTTCGGCTTTCATGCCCAGCATTTGATTTAATGTCTCAAGGAGCTTGGTCATGGGAATAGCCATGATCTTTTATTTATGATTTTTTGATGTGTTATGCTTATGATTTATGATTTATGATTTTTTGATGTGTTACACTGCTCTAGTATTGATATGATATTTCAAACATATATATTGCATTCAGAGAAACTTTAATCTCTTTGTCAATTGCAAAATAATTGTTTTATGCATCTTCCCATGTTATTGAAATAAACTAGGTGATTTTTTATTTAGGTTTAGCATTTTTATTTATCATATATCAAATTAGATAAAGTGAATAGGAGTAATGAGGGTGCAGTTAGATAGAAATATAGGTCGCTGTTTGGTAGAGGGTGCATGCATGTGTCACCTTCAGTGAACTAGAGTGTTGCTTTTGTAGGTCTTCAGATTAGCCTCCCATTCAGTGCAATGTCTAGTTAAGTTCTAAGCTCAATTCAGTTCTAGTTCACCATGTGTGACCTATCAAGGGGAGGGTGCTGCTATCTATTTTATTAGATTGTTCTTGTATAAAAGTTTCCAATTATGCATGCTTGACTTCTTCGAGTTAAGGTGCGCTTATTTGGTGTTTAGAATAGGGTTAGGGCTTGACCAGGTCACCTTCAGTTCTTCATGCATGTGAGTAATTGCATTGTACCTTCCCTCATCTTCTCATTCTCTAAGATGTAGGGCACATTACTTTGTTGTTGGCATGTTTTATGTTTTGAGCTATACTATTATAATTTAATACTTTTCAGATCTAATAAAACAACCAAGCAGATTTGATAGATTTGTCTTCCATGTATTTTTTGTTAGCAACATGTGCTTGTAGATTAGCATATTTGAAGATTGCTATTTTGAGAGGGTTTTAGTTTTAAAGTTAACCTAAGATCTAGTTATCAGTTTAGGATCTAGTTATAATTTTATGGTGGAGGAATCTAAACAAGCTACACTTCTTTTGAAATTTCCATTGAGTTTTGTTTATCACTAGTGAAGTATGACAAAGGGGCCTACTATGAACTCCTTCTGTAGTTGGACTACATAGATCCGATGGCATCTATTTAGATCTTTGTCCAATCTCTGGTGAATAACTCAATATGTGATTTGGGTCCATGGGCATATATGAATGATGTTGTGCTCTTACTCATTTTATAGATCTCACCTTTATGCAACTAGTTGATGGAGAAAGAAGATGAAACTTGAAGCAGATACGTCGCAGATCCACAATATGGACCCTTTTTATTCAGACCAGAGCCATGATTTTGAGGCTCCAAATTTGGATTGTGAGGAAGGGTGTGGTTTTATGATCCATTTTAAGCCTAGATCTCATATCTGGGCACTCCCTCTCTCTGATCAAAAGCATCTTCCATGTATTTTCTGTTAGCAGCATGTGCTTATAGATTAGCATATTTGAGGATTGCTATTTACCAAGTGTCTTCACCAACAGTTATAGAAAAATGGGAAAAATATGTATTTTCATGAAACTGAAACTGTAAGAACTGTAAGAAAAATGTGTTGTAATTGATATAACTAACCTAGATATACTCACAAATGTTCTATGATTTTTTGTCTCCAAGGTTGGTGAATAGTTTGAAAGCATAACATGCAACTTCAGCAGTGGTTGAACTTATTTTATAGTATTTGGCACTTGAATTTAATTGGTGGTAAGGATGGACATGGATTGCAATGGCTTCATTTTGAATGTGTGATATGGATTTAATTTGATGTGATCCAATGGTTGAGAATTTGTTATTTGTTGATCCATGTGCTTTGATCTGTTTTAATGAGAAATAAAATGGGTTGGGTGTCATTTATTGAACAAAGTGGGTTTAAATGTTATTGGGTTGGGTGTGATTTATTGAACATAGGGGGTCTAAATGTTGAACAACACATCAGTTATGGCTGACATACATTCACTTTTATTATGTGCAAGCATGGATATTTATTTGGGATACATAGCTTCAATTCTGATGAGTGGGGGTTGTAGTGACTGCTACTTTGTACTTCCGGAATAGACCATTTTGGAAGGATTTATGGTTTTATTTGTTTTCTAGTTGGGTCAATATGGTTTGCACTCTTAAGTACTAAGATACTATTTATGGATGGTTGTGGGCCCAGTTAATGTTTTGGGGAATTTTGGACACAAGTTAATACTTATTTGCATTTAATGTTATTTATTTTTGTTTAAATATCAGTTGCAAAAGTCTCAATTTCTGGCGGTTTGGTGGGACCAGTACTATATCAATCACTGGTCCCTGCACAACATTAGACATCTCTCCCCTAAATATTTTTTAAGTAATAATGTATTTAATAGTATATTTGATGGTACATTACAATAAGAGGATTGTACTACAGAATGGCATAATTATAGTACATATGTATTTTTACATTTTTT
>APFE030994259.1:67345-128959 GCA_000404065.3 Pinus taeda
GTCTGACAGTTCCAAAATAAACTCATAAAAATTGTCTATTTAAGAAATTATTCCGATCAGAAAATATAATTTTTGAATTTTAAAAATTAAAAAACTAATTTTAATTTTGTAAAAATTCAGTTTAATATAATAATTTGTAATTAACTTTATAGAAACTTTTTAAAATAGAAAAAAGTCAATGTAACTTGCCTGTGGTCGGGTGTAACAATATCAATGAGGGTTTATTATCGTTGTAGCAGGTAGAGATAACATATTGGATTCATCCTTTGACCATAAATATTATTTTTGTGTTTGATTAAAAAATAAAATGTATTATATAAAGTTAACATAACAAAAAGAATTTTATTTTATTTTATTTTTAAAATATTTTATTGTATTTTTCCGACATTTAATTGGATTTAGTTATATTGTGTAATAATTTGCACTGTAACAACAAATTAATATATGCCATGGGTAAGTATTAACTCCAAATTGTTCAGATGGTACTAATTTTCCATCCTTTCAGTGCGCTAAAGTCCTCAACGTCAGAGAAAACCTATTATTTTAACAACTTTAATGACTAGTGACATTCAATCCATATGAAGTTCCCCTATCTCGGAAAAGATATTTTCTTCATAAAAATTAGGTTAATGTTCTGTAGTCGAATTCTCTCTATTTAGCATATTTACAGACAAATCTAAGTGAAACTCAAGCCATAAAGGATTATGTATCATATTTACAACCAAATCTAAGTGCAGCTCAAATCAAATCAAATCAAAGTGAAGCTGAAGCCATAAGCTTTAAGAACCTAAAAAAGAATTCATACATAATCTTAGAACTTGAATTAATTATGCGACAATTGAGACATGTACCATCTTTAACATCAATGCATGCGCCAATGTGGCAGTGGCCAAATGAACCATGTACCTCTCACGCCTTAGTTTCTAAGACTCAAAATGGATTCAATTAGCTCTTGTTATGGGTGGGTCTATAGAGCGTGTAACTTATTCCCTTCCCATTGTTTCTCCAACCCTTTTCATTATTCCCTTCCCATTGTTTCTCCAACCCTTTTCCCTGTGCCCATATTCAATGCCTGCCAAATTATGTCAAGTAGCATATATTATCTTTCTTGAACAGCATCTCTTTCAAATTTAAATTTTATAATGAAAATATCCCCGTGCCTTGTAAAGCTGGGAAATAAGTTTTTAACCACTTACAATATCAAATTTGAATAAAAATGAATTGCATTAACCCAACATTTACAATATCAAATTTGAATAAAAATGAATTGCATTAACCCAACATCATACCATGTATTCTACATATGTGGACCTTTCATTAATTTTTTACACAGTTCTATTTATAAACATAAACACATATAAAATATTACTATAGACTGTGAAAATATACTCTCCAAGAATCTGTATCTTAGTGAAATTTAATCAAACAAAGAAGAGAAAGTGAAAAATAGAATCAATCAAACCAGATAGCCAAAGTGAAAAGTTAATGTGTATTAGAATAAAAAACCTTTTATTAGATAGAGGAGTACCTTTCGATGAGATGAAAAGGTGTTTCAACTTAAATTTATTATGAATTTATTTGTTGAGAAAGTGAAAAGTACAATCAATCAAACCACATAGCCAAAGTGTAAAGTTAATGTGTATTATAATAAAAACACCTTTTATTAACTAGAGGAGTACCTTTGGATTAGATGATTTATTTTCAATAAATTTTTTGATGGGATTTTAATGAAATAATGTGGTGAAAATAAGATAGAAAAGTTGTTTATTAAGTTGATAGGATTTTTATGGTGAGGTTTTTTCGTACGATATTGTAGAATATTCCTCGGCTTTCAAAGAATATACTATTTCAACAATGTGATTGATTATGGGCCTCTGATCTTTGATTTGCTCCGCCCAAGGTTTTTTGATTCTTAATAACCGCGCACCAACCACATGGCAGAGGCCTCTGATCTTTGATTTGCTCCGCCCAAGGTTTTTTGATTCTTAATAACCGCGCACCAACCACATGAGCGATGCCTTCTTGGGCTAAACCTCAAGCTTAGGACACGGGGCCAATTCTTTAGAATACTACGCTACAAATTGTTCTAATGTGTAATGCATGGGACCACATTACACACACCTAGGCCTTCATAATATCGTGGAATCGCAATCGGCGTTTTCAAAATGTAGCATTTGGTTGCAGTCCCAAAAATTGCGATCTTCGATGAGTGACGTGGCTTGATCTACATGGAGAGGAAATGAATGAAGCACCAAATTAGAGCCCTCTCTATCGGCGATTTACAGTGAGAGGTGTAATCTTTGTGCACGACATGTCAATTCGCCGATTGTCGATTGTCGATCACCTTCTACATTTAGGCCTTGGTCCTTTGGCTCTTCACGTGACTGTAGTCTAACCCTCGTATCAGAGCCCTTCAATCAGAGGTTATCAATCAGAGGTTTCACTTTGATGCACAATATGCCTCAACCTGTGATCGTTGATCTCTCATATGTGACGTCATCACTACCACATATCTACCACGTGTCACCTTTTGAATAATGCCACGTGCCACCCTTGATTCCTTTGAACTCTTTGTGATTGTGGTGCTATCCCCCAAATTGGAGCACTCTCTATCGGCAATTTCCAATTAGAGGTGTAACCTTGGTGCATGACATGTCAATTCACTGATTGCCGATCAGTAATCACCTTCTATGTTTGGGCCTTGGTCTTGTGCCCCTTCACATGACCACAACCTAGCCCCCGTATTAGAGCCCTTCAATCAGAGGTTATTAATAAGAGTTTTCACTTTGATGCACAATACGGATCAACCTCTGATCGATGATCTCCCATACATGACACCATCACTGCCACATATCTTCCATGTGTCACCTTTTGAATAGTGCCATGCACTGCCCTTTTTTGGCCTGTTGTGAGCCTTGAAACTGTCGAACCCACCTGCCACGTGTCAACCCTGTTGGCACATCGTGATGACGTCAGCCTCCAAGTGTCACTTGTCTCAACCAATTGCTAGTTGCAACATGTCCCTTAATGCATCCAGTCGGTGTTAGGCGTGCGTCTCTTATTGAAGCCAGTCTTTGTTGCCACACATCCTTTTGGGAGGAGAGAGAAAAGGCTCGAGCTTCTTTGGTTTTGTAGACAAATCCTTTGTTAATTTGTTATCGTCCATCCCAACATTTTAACATTAGCGTCCCATTGCAGGAGGTTTCCTCACTGATCCAAGTGGATGTTGGTGGCCACCCACCTATCTCACTTAGACCCCCACAACTATCTCTTTTAGTTTTTCAGTTTCCGTAATTGTAGCACATTTACTATTTTTAGCAGTTTTTCTGGTCCTGAGCTTCCGGAGCCGTTTTGAGGCCCTAAATGACATTTTTTGGGAAATCTAGTAGTAACATGGGTCCACGAAAGTTGTAGTGCTCGGATAGATCTTTCTAATGAGCTATTGTATGCATCAAACGAAGATCAGGTTCCAAAGTTACGACCTCGAGAAGTTGATGTACCAACTTACCCAAAATGGGGCCCACAATTTGGCGTTTCATCTTCTAGGGTTAGGTTTTGAGATGTTAAGGGTTTCCATTATTTCTCAACAATAAATAGGCCTTCGAGCCTCATTGTAACATAGTTCAAAGGCAGGTAGCCGCCACATCTCTTCTCATAGATAAAGCTACCATTGCCCTAGCTGGTTTATTTCCATTTTTGTTTATAAGCATATTTGAGTATTTTATAGTAATGAAATGAAACATTATTTCCGTTGCATCTCTGTGTTTATGGTTATCTCTGTATTTTATTGCGTTCCTGTTTAAATCTAGATCAGTGTTATCAAAGCGGTATGCTTTTTCTCTGTTTTCTTTTGCATGTCCCCAACGAGGTCGGGATATAAGGAGTTAGGGCTTGAACTGGTTGAACCTTTGCAAGACCATCCTCGCAAATCCCGACGACTTCCCATGGCGGATGAAAATAAAGATGAGGGGGTAGGAGATCCTATCAAAATCTTGCTCGAAGAAGCCCTCGAGCGACAAAGGAATGCAATGATGGACAAATTTGCCTAGATCCTTCAGCGGCTACCCAAATGTGACGCATCGGCTTCCAGCAGCTACTCTGGAAACACCATGCCCTTTAAGGTATAAATTAATTTTGAAATCCCCATATTTGAGGGTCAGATAGACGTAGATGCCATAGATAAAAGGTTAAATATAATAGAAGGGTATTTTTTTGTTCATGAATTTTTGAGTCGGGAAAAGATTGTTTTCGCTCTTCTCAAAGTAGCCCCCCACGTCAAGGACTGGTGGAAAACCTACTGCGAGCAGAAGGATGAAAGTACATGCTCACTATTTTCACCTGCACCCACTTGGAATTCATTCCAAGATGCCATCAAGGAGCAGTGCTACCCTGCCAAAAGCTATAAGGACAAATACATAGAGTGGACCACGCTACGGCAGGGAAGGGACCAAGATGTGCCAGAGTTCACAAACAATTTTCATACCCTTTGCACACAGTTGGGTATCAAGGATTCTGAGCTACATTTGGTACTCAAATATCACGGCTGCCTACATAGGTACATCCAGGAAGAGATGGAGTTCCTAAACATCTCCTCGCTCGGCATGGTGTACCGATACGCTGTCAAAATCGAGCAAAAGTTGAAACAGAAGAAGCGAGACTTTGGATCTACAAATCCGAAGACCAAAGGACAAAGCCAAGGCGGGGTGACCTAAGACAACCCGTCGAAGCCGCAAGAAAAGAACAACACCAAAAAGTTGAAGAAGGACACAGGAAATTGGCGTGAGTTCCACAAGAGCCCCACTCACAACACAAGTGAGTGTCGGACCAAGCAGTCGCTGGTGTCTGAGTTGAAGGCTTCCTAATCAGATGCATGTTTCGACCTTGAGTCCGAACCCGACAAGGGGAATGGCAAAGGGAAGCAAATCATTGATGCATAGCCCAATGTCACTATTGCCACCGCCAAGATCCAAAAGAATGAGCCTGAAGATCTAGAGGAGGGGGAGTGTCTTTTCCACTCACAAATGTGGGTGAAGGGTTCACCGCTGCAATTCATTGTTGACAGTGGGAGCCAGAAGAACCTCATTTCAGCAGAGGTCGTGAAGTGGTTGGGCCCACTGACTACACCACACCCGTAACCGTACAGTATCGGGTGGCTTCACGAAGGATGAGATCTTTGAGTCTGCTAGCAATGCTGCCTTCCCTACTGCATCAAACCCTTCACAGATGAGGTATTGTGTGATGTTACACCTCTGGATGTTTGTGATGTATTATTAGGCCATCCATACTTATGGAGGCGACATGCTGTGTATGAGTCAAGACCTCGCGTTGTTATTATTTCTTTGGGTAATTCATTATACAGGATACCGGAGGTAGCCCCACCTACCACCACCTCTTTTATCACTGCTAAGAAAGGCAACAAGCTCATCTCACAGACTAGGAAATTTATTTTCTGTCTCATTCGCTCCCAAAGTAAGGGGAAGATCGTTACCACATCCATGACCCCTGCGAAGGGTTCCTCCACGTAGCAGTAGCAGCAACAGCAAAGGGATACTGTCATGACAGAACACAGGAACAACTTCTCCTCACCCATTGGGGTACCACAAAATTTTCATGTGGGCGACAAAGTTTGTTTACATCTGCAGAAAGAATGCCTTACAAGAGCCCATCGGAAGCTCAAACCACTTCGACATGGTCTTTACAACATTACCAAGGCTATGGGAAATAATGCTTTGGAGCATAGCATTCCTCCATTCCTTCGCTTGCACCGAGTGTTAAATGTGGACCGTCATCGACCATGCTTCCCACCATTATTGGACACATCAGAGATTGTAGAGCAGCTCACCAAAGACACAGCTCAACATAAGCTTCCTCATCTCAGGGAGGAACTCAACGCAATGGGGGCCATTGCTTCCTAAGGGGGGAGGAATTATCCAAGTGGATGTTGGTGGCCACCCACCTATCCCACTTGGACCCCCACAACTGTCTCTTTTAGTTTTTTAGTTTCCGTAATTGTAGCACAATTTACTATTTTTAGCATTTTTTCGGGTCCTAAACTTTTGGAGCCATTTTGAGGCCCTAAACAATGTTTTTTGGGAAATCTGGGAGTAACATGGGTAATAGATTGATGTTTCTCACTCCAAAGTTGTTGTACTCAGATAGATATTTCTAACAAGGTATTGTGCACGTCAAATAGAGGTCGTATGCCAAAGTTATGACCCTGGGAAGTTGATGTACCAATTTACCCAAACAGGGCCCATAGTTTGGCGCTTCATCTCCTAGGGTTAGGTTTTTGGATGTTTAGGGTTTTCCATTGTTTCTCAATAATAAATAGGCCTTGGAGCCTCATTGTAACACAGTTCAGAGGCATGTAGCTGTCACATCTCTTCTCAAAGATAATACCATCGCCCGAGCTAGTCTTATTTCCATTCTGTTTGTAAGCATATTTCAGTATTTGATATTAATAAAATGAAGTGTTATTTCTACGGCATCTTTGTATTTATGGATGTATCCGTAATTTGTTGCGTCCCTATTTAAATCTAGATCAATTATCGATCGAACTTTTTTTTCCATAGATTTCCAAAATATTTCTTCTGGTGTCAAGGTTTCAATGCTCGAAAACTCCGATATATATTTAATCAATATGCCACATTTTTTAACGATTGCAACTTAAAACCTCTACACGCATCTTGGTCTCGGCAACTACTCTATTCATTAACCTAATTAATGGACCGACCATGTGTGTTTATTTTTTCTTTATCCTCGCTCGAACAAAATTGATATGTTTTATGCCCTAGACACTTTATTATATGTGTTTATTCAAACGAGCCACATTGATATGTTGGATCGGACTTTCGACTTGCAAGATTTCGAAAAGGATTTTTATTAATTTAAAGGGTATACAATAGATAGTGATTGTTTTTAATTTAAAGGGTATCAAATGTAAAATGATTTCTATTATTTCAAAGAGTATACAATAAACAACATAAAAAGAGCCTTTATTTCCTAAATCAACTAATATGATACAACTACAAACGACTATCACTAATTAAACTCAGATTTCAAAGGGTACTGCACTACACATCATGCTAATCGTTTTTTGGAAATAATCGTGAAATATGGGAATATCCCAAAACTGATAAATAATCCCAAAATATGTGAAAATAACTTTTTTTTTACAAGAAAAACCCAATGACTAAGTGAGAGCCAAAACGTCTCGAACAAATTGAGTGAAAACGCCCTGGGGCCGCCTACTCCTTGAGCTTAATCAAGGCATGCTATAGTGTGCCTCTGGAGACTTGAACCCTGGTGGATGGGGTGGCAAGTCATAATCCCAACCACTTGAGCTAAGAACCATTGATAATTTGAAAAGAACCTTTTATGTCCTAATTATCTAAAAAATAAAGTATTATGAAACCCATGTGCCTGACCCAAAATACTTTGTCTTGTCCATACATGTGCCCTCACTTCTCCTTTAGCGAGTGAATATCTTACCTGGAAAATATAACAAAGAACAACCACATAAGAATGAAATTAAGAAAAATGAAAATGTGCTGAGAAAACCAAATAAAAAGTTGTCAATACTTGCATGATGAGTGGCAGATGTGATAAGGTCTTTTGGTTGAAATATTCATAAATAAATTGACCCATGAAATCCTCACTTTCAATCACTTTGTTGGGCTTGAATGTAAGCCCTAACATAACTTAAATTCGACAATACTTATGACATGTTAATGCTTGAATGGAAGACCTAAAATGATTTTTCTTTAAGTCACTTACGATTAGTTATAGTCACTTCTGGGCTTTCTAGTAAAAACAACATCGATGGAGAATCTGGTGGCAATCAAACATCAAAACAATAGTTGGCCAATAAGATTGAATTCTTTTATCAGACGATAGTTTTACTTTTACAACCCCCTATTGCACTCACTACTCTTCAACTAAATCCTTATTTTACAAAAACGAATCAATTTCATTAGAAATTTATGTCTTTAACTAAGCTACATCAAAAAATAATAGCATGGGAAAAACCATGGGTTGTCAAAACTCCGAAAACCACTAATGTTCACAAAACTGGACATGACAAGATAAGACAGGACAATATCTCTTCCATATTGGCTTGGAGAGCACCTCTTAGCATAATAAAAATATAAAATATACATAATATAAATAGTAGTTATAAATTATTGACCATATAAATTAAAACAATGATGCATTTTTTAAACCATTATAGTTTAGAACTTCGTATTTAAATTTAGTTAATAAACATATACAAATTCAATATTTACAATACTTTTTTTCTATGTTATATATTTGTCTATCTATCTATCTACTTACCAATGTCATCAATGATATGCATATTGCATTAAATAATTAAATAAATAAAAAATAGAAAACACGTCAAAGAAATTGTGCTAAGGTTTTAATAAAATAAAAAATTAGAATATTTCTATATATAGAGATGTCAAACTTATATAAATATAAATAATAGTATTAAGAACCGACATAGATCTATCTTAAGTCAATATCTACCAAACATTGATAGAAATCAAATCTCCCGAGATGGAAACCATTCTCCAAATTTTGCACTAAAAAATATGTTTGCATCTTGAGGGATTTGATTCCTCTCGATGTTTAGTAGATCCAGACTTAAGATGGATCTATGTTGGTTAAATTTTTCCAAGGATCTCTGTTGGTTAAATACAATGCATGACATAACTTATAGAAAATTACGTCAACATTTTAACATCTAAATATAATTAGCGAAATGAAATAGCATGAATCAATTCAAGAATTTAAAATGGTTTCAAATTTCATAAATGAATATTATAACACATTCAAAACAAAGTTACAGAATAGTCCACACACCATTATAGAGAATGTCTTTTCACTAATTATCACTTTTGAATCTTTTATTAAATTCAGATATTAGTATACAAATTTCAATATTAGTTAAATTCTGTTGATTTTTCGAGTTGCATTTTCTCTTGCTGTTGTTGTGCTATTGTTGGTATCTTGTTGTTGCCACTACACGTCATGCTGATGTCTTCAACCAGATAATTACACCAAATTTCCATAACAAATAGGTGAAAATCAAGAACCTGCTAACCATATCGCCTTCTGCACTCAAATGGAAAGTATCAATGTTTTCATACTGCATATATAGATTATAATATTATGTGTGTTGTCACGATGTACAACACACTCGCTTGTAGAGTTCCTGAAACACCATATATAGACAACCAACTTTCTATGCTTAAACATTTCAATTTTCCTTTCCCCTTACCTTTGACTATTGGCAACAATCTAAATTGTAAATCTTTCTTCTTTCATTTGGTTCCAAGTATGCCAATCTTGTGAACGACTGCGCTCACTGCTTTATTTCCGCTTCTCTTCCAATGTTGACAACATTTTACAAGCTTCCACCTTTTAGGACACCTCCTTTCCTCTTCATCATCGAAGTTTCATTGACAACGAATGCCATCACTTTGTTTCTCATTGGCTCTACAATGATCCAACCATCACTCCAAATCATTGAACTCAACCTTCTTGCTTCCACAAAGACATCGTCCCAACGCTATCGCATTTCCCTCTTCGACGGTACCTCTCAGCATAGAAATTTTCTTTCGTCTACTAATAATGGCCATGTCATCTCTGGTGCCCTCCAGTTGGGCTCCATTATCATTCTCAAAGAAATCAATTGAACTTTTTTGCACAACTATGCGTATGTTCAATCTTCACCATATTCTTGATGCTTTCTATTCCTTACCTCTCTTCGCCACTATCACTCTAACTAATGTCGTGTTTCTTTCTCTTTCTTTCCTTCATTTTAGGATTCTGCAAATTATTGAATCGAAAGTTCTCGAACGTCGTGCAACTTTGATTAGGGAGCCAGACCTTCTTTAAATTGTACAAACATTGACATACCAACCCTGTTCTTCAATGTCACATGCCCTCACCTCATTTACTGCTGCTTCGACACAGAATTCTGCATCATCATCAATTCAGTTGTCCTCCGCTCTGCCTACTATTTCTGGGAAAACTAGTGTCTTTTCGATCGACTAGCCCTTTAGGATTGGCATCTACACTAGAAACAAACAGTTTAAAGCAATTTACGATTTCTTCTATGTATGATAGATAAGAGATAGGCAAAGGAACCAACCTAGATCTTCCGCTTAACTCCTTGCTTGATCTCTCTCCCCCTTGATAGAGTTTGCAACTCCTCTCCTACTTATCCACTTAGAGAATACCTGTAGAAACACAGTAACAAAACATCGTCAAAGCATCTTGATCTATTATATCATAAGCATTGTAGAATCAGAAATGCAATGAACATACAATGGCATTCACAAATAATAACATTCACAATTACATAGTTGTATGGAAGAAAATTCAAAGAACTTTATTAAATAGAAGGGAGAATTACAACCCAGCTGTCTGATACAGCATCCTCCTCCAAGCATCAAAGCCCTCTTCACTTCATGAAAAGTAAGATCACCCAACAATACAATTCTCTTTCTCAGATACAAACTATCAACACTTCCTTACAAATTACAAAATTCCAACCTCTAGATCTCTCAGATGAGGGATCCATTTATAGATGTGTGCAAGGGTGTGAGTCATCTTTGGGTTTTTAATTAGTGTCATTCAACTTGTTTTTTTTGGTTCCACTTGGATATTTCTTGGATCTCTTACTCATCCCTGGGCGAATTCAGAGAGGAAAGTGTCATAGGAGAAGTTTCTAGAAGATTCCATGAGCATCCACTTAGAAAACTGTCTCGCACATTTGTCTATTCTCACTCATCACACCCTACGTAAGGCCTCTTCAATATGCATCGCACCTGGCTAGTGTAGAAGTCAGTATGCATCTCACCCTAATAGTGGAGCACTCAGTATGGTCCAGTTTTGGCTAGTTCTGAATGGTTTTTCAGGTGGAACGTTTGGGGAATGATGTAATCAGTTGACCATGATCCATTAGGGTATGAAACAACACTTTTAGGGGTTAAAGAGCCCTAGTTTATCGACATATAAGATTGGGGTTGCAGTGCCCAAATATGTCTATAACAGTTGCCCCCTAAAGCATGAAGTCGTAAATCTTTGATGTCGGGTGAAATGCTTTATCATGAGGATCCGAGGTTTTCGAACTGGAAGGTGACCTATATAAGATACAATACAATACATCATCATAATATAATTTTTCATGATCTAGCTGAGGCAGGCATTCCCATGCTCAACTTTATAAATTCATTTCGTGTACATAGAACAGATAATCATCTACAGCTACAAACTGGTGATTCTTCATATGTAGAGTCATCATCCCTGGCTCAGATGACTATTTGTGCAGCTTCTGTGTACATTTGACGTCTTTATACCCTGAATATATCGCAGCCCGGATGGATGAAACTAGATCTGGGGTCTTCAATCTCGTTCAATCTTTGCCCGATGTACAAGTCGATCCATGTGAAAAGATGTTCTGAAGTCGAACATGGAAATACATCATCTGATTACCAGACAATAATGTGAGCTATTAACAAACACGAGAGGAATCACCGATAATGATAATGACCCTCAAGGTACTACAGTACAATTCATGTGGTGTGAATATGTGATCCGATGTCGAACACCACGCAAAATCTTTCAATTGAAGGTCATTGATGTCAACCTATTGTCGGAAGTGAGAAACTTGCCATTGAGGCATGCAAGCTTCAAAGTACTTAAAGGGTTGTTTCTAAGTCAACTTCTTGGATAATGAGTTGATGTCGACAAGAAGTGACTTGTCGTAGGAGGGCCTTAATGTATCCCACATATACGATAGGAAACGAAGAAAATGATTTTTTGGAGGTGAAAACAATCTGACGACACAAGGTTCAGGGATTGCAGTCATGAAAAATGGAGAGTGAAGGTATTGCAGTGGATGAGGCATTAACTGGATTGTGGTTTCTCAACTGAATGAATTCTCTTGAACATATTGGCGACACTGAGATGGATTGGTAGCATTAACCCCAAAATATGGATGGTGTGGAGGACCAATGGTGAAATGACCAGTGAACAGAATAACCCAACCCGACTTAATCATGGTGATGGAGTGAAAGTGTCATGTTCAAGAGCAACCTGCTACCATAAAATTCTTCAAGTTTTCTTTCCTTTTTCCCCAGTCATTGCTGACCAGTACCTCTTTATTTTTGTCAAGCTTGAGGAGGATAACATATGCTTGTTCTATAATTTTCCCTTCGAGCAAACCTGTCGCTACATTTTAGCAAGCCTAGCTACAATGAAACTCGTTCTTGTCTAGGTGGACAAGTTTGTCACTATTGTTTTAATAAGTTTAAAGACAAGGATAACTCGGTCCTTTTCATGTTTAGACAGTTTGAAAAGGGACTAAAAGGAAACTCCAATAGTTCTTTTTCGTAGCATAATCCCTTGAGTCCGAAAAAGGATAAAATAATACAAAAGCGATGACTCTTTGATCACTTTAGCGAGCCGAAAAGACAAGTGCTTGAAATTTTTCGTGAGATGATCCCTCAGGTTCGAAAAAGATTAAAATATACAGGAGATATGGCACTTCCCGTTACTTTAACGAGCTGGAAAGGACAATAGCTTGACAATCTTTTCATATTTAACGAGTCTGAAAAGAGTTTAAAGGAGACTTTTCTTTGAGGAACGAGTGGTGTTTAGGGTAGAAATTGGTTCTGGGTAAGCTTGGAACTTCTCAAAACATAGTGATGTGAAGAGGTTGGCCAACAGGACCACTCGTAACAGCTGTTCCTTAAAAAGGTAAAAAATCAAGTGGAAGTGTATGATCGGCCAAAGGGATGGAGGTGATGGCAGGAACACAACCAAGGCTCAAAAGGCTGATAGCATGGCAATCACAAAGGTTATTTACTAAAGGTGGGTTCATTTTTTAACGATCTTGAACTGTGGGGAACCATGCTGAATGGTAGGTTTATTTTTTAACAAGCTTGAACCATTGATAACATTGCTTAGGGTGGTAGGTTTATTTTTTTAATGAGCTTGAACCATGCGACAACATATGCTTAGTTTTTAGTTTTTCTTTTTATGCGAACTAGAAATGACAAAACTAAAAAATTAGAAAAGACAAAACTAAAAAGTTAGAACAACTAAAAAACTAAGGAACTATTGAAGTTAGGTAGGATGGTTTCATCAATGGTTAAACAAAACACTTCCTTTGCTTCGTCCGCAACATAGACAAAGGTGAATGGTGTGTTGGACCAATCACCTAACCTAAGAAGTTAAAAAAACTAGAAAAATAAAAAGCTAAAAAGCTAAAAAGCTAAAAGGCTAGAAAATGAAATTGAAAAAAGGGTTGCATTCCCCCAACATGATGAAAAGGAGAGTCTCCCGTAACCATACGGAAATCACTGTGATTAAGTAGGATTGTTTTTGTCAGCGGTTAGACAAAACACTTCCATGGCTTTGTCCACAAAGTGGACAAAGGTGAATGGTGTGGGATGGCACTTCCAATCACATAACCTACAGGGAAACCTGTCTTTGCAGATGGGTTTGTCTTCCAAATGGATAAGGGTGCATGCCCCCTAAGCTTTGTTACATTCACCGGACTACTCCCAGCAATCAGGTGGATGGAATGAAGGTTGAAGAGACACTCTCGATGCAAAAGGACCATTTAGGGATGATGTTTGACTTGAAGCTGTGTTTGAATCGGGAAATGAAAGCTGGTCAACAGTGACAATTTTTCCTTCATGTGGGAAACACATCACTCGGAAGAGTGTTGAAACAATAGCCTCCATGTTATAAACATAGTCACGTCCAAGGAGTAGATTGTAATCTAATGGTCCTTGGACCACCATCACGTTCAGGTGAACTGTTTTCCTTCTCAAAGTAATTGGTAACTTAGGAAGGATCCCTAACGGTCGACTAGTTCCTTTATTAAAGCTTGACAAATTCTGTGTAATAGGCATAAGCGATGGCGAACCAAGCGCTTTCCAAGCGGTTGAGGAAATGATACTCACTAATGCCCCTTCATCTATGATAGTGCCAGACACGATCATTTTTTAAACTTGTACTATGATTTGAAATGGTACATAAGAAGGAAGGCGGGATCTTGCTAGTCGATTCCAATCAAAGGAAGTGACTAGACTGCTTGGAGGGGGTACCGAATAAACGGTTGAATTAACCCCTTGAGTCACAGGAACTAGAAAATTATCTTCATGTTATAAAGGAATGGGTGTATTTCCCCCAAGTTCACCAGACTCTGAAGTGATAAAAAGAATTTGAATGGTATCGTTCTCACTCTCTTCTAGAAGGGTATGATCTTCTAAAGGTAAAACTGGGTCGCCTGCCATCTCAACCTGTTGACTTTGGTCTGGTATGGACTCAGAAGATTCACTTTCAATGAGAGGTGTTTCGACTGACAGTTGAGTTATGTCAGTCAGATTTTCAACTAGTAAAGGACTTGGGGAGAGTTTCTTGTATCCAGATGGAAGTTGTTGTGATGAAGCAGGATGGTTATGCAAGAGTCCTTTGGCTTCATCCAAAAAAGGACAACGGGGAAGGGTATGGTCCCCTTCACATAACTTACATGGAATATTGACCTTTCCTTCTGTCCACTATTACTAGTTGATGGTGTGTTGTCAACATGATCACCAGAGGTTGATGACACCGGTTGGTGTGAATGGGGGGACCATTCTCTCAAGATCCGAGGAATGCACAGACATTCTCGATGAAAATGGTCTCCTCTACAAATTATGCATGGAGATCTAGGTTTGGAAAGCTTAGTGTACGAATTCTCACCAGATGATTCATGGTTGCCCCCTTTCTTAATCGGCTTCTTCTTCTTCTTCTTCTTCCCTTTCTTCTTCTTCTCAGCCACTTGGTTACTAGCATTACTATTTTCACCAAGAGAAGGGGAAGAAGGGGAGGGAGAAACAAACAAAGAAGAAGGTGAAGGGTCAACTTCAGTGTCAACTAGTTGCTGATTCGATTGTTGAGGAATTACGGTATTTTGAATGACAGAGGTTGAGAATAGCCATACTGATACGCCAATTGTAATTCTCGGAAGGGACAATGTGGCCATATATGGAGCACCAATATTTCCCTAAGAGGAAAAAGGACTAGGATTCCCTTCAAAAGGGATTCCTTGATTGGTGGATCCTGGATTTGTCTCCATATATCTCAACCTAAGATCAACGAAGGAACAGGGGTGTTATTCCGTATTTAATAAATTTTAATGATGCTTTGACACAACTTTGCTTTTTCAATTTTTAAGAGTCGAGAAAAAGCTAAAGATGACTCTAGTCACCTTCGATTCTTAATGAGCCTGAAGTGACAAGTGCTCAGATGGAACTTTTCTTTTAAAGAGTCGAAAAGGAACGAAAGTGACTACTCTGGAAATCTAGATAGAGGGATTACCAAACCAATCGCAAAACTGCAATATACACCTTGGTGATAAATTAAGGAGAAATTACCAAGGACTTATGTACGACAGTCAATCTTCCCAAATGTTATGTTCAGTGCATTGTGATCGATAGGGTGGCAGACACAGCTTCCTATGGATAAAGGGTATAAGCCTATTGTGGTCTCCCAATATATATGCGACAATACGGGGAGCACAATTCCATGCTAACACTTGTTGTATCAAAGAGGAGGAATCACCCAACCTTCGATGAAAACAATAGTTACTAGTTTTTACGACGCCAGAACACGTCTCTAGCCTAGACCTCTAGATGTGTTGTGTTAGGTTCCAAAGCATTGTTAAGTTCATTGAAATTTATTTTAGAGTTGATCTTGTTTAGAAGTTTTCCTTTCAATTGTTTACCGCGTGATGTTGATTGAAAATTCCTAAAATGCAATATACAATGATAAACAATATTTTTTTATTTTGAGCAATGAAAATCCTAGCTACTAAGGAAAGAAGATTCAATTTCTTTCAAATAAAGAGAAAAGAGCACACACTAATTTTACTTTCCTAAATCATTTTTCACACACAAGCTAAATGAAAATACAAATGCATGTATTTGTTTTTTGTTCCCCTTAATGTGAAAAATTCCAAAAAGGAAAACTAAGTATAGCAAAGATCTGAAATATTTTACTCAAAGCAACATTTCGACAATTTCTTTTTCAAAACTAGAAAGGAAGACTAAATGACGCTTTTCAATTTCGAATAGAAAATGCTTTCGACACTTCAAATATGAACAAATCAAATCAAATACTTGAAGAAAAGTTCAATCAACTATTCAGGGAAGGAAGACTCAACGACACTTCTCTTTTTGACACAAAATGATAGTTACGACACTTTTTGTACCAAAACGACAGATTGATTACTAATCCTAATCAATGGAGGCTGATCTATGTGATGCAAGTAGGCTCCAGTAATGAGGTACTATTCATAAGCAGCAAAATCAACTAAACAGAGCTGAAAACAAGTACAAAAACCCCAAATTTCAAGAGGAGAAATAGGCTCAGTCAGTCATCGCACCTGGGCTTCATAGAAACAGGGATGCATCGCACTTTTCAGGCTCAGGAGGTGCGATGCATACTGGTTGACAGTGAAAAAAAGTGCGATGGGCCAAGGATCGCAACTGAGATGGGTTTTAGCTCAAATTTGCAGCTGATTTCAGTGAGTTAAGCTGAGCTATGATGGACAATATAGAGGAATGATCTTGAGAGGTTACTGAGCTACCAAAAGGGCATCTAGAATGCTTGTAAGTCAAGTGTTCAATTCATAAACAAACCAGAGATTGACTGAAGTAGCATTCATCTACTATGCAATTGCAGAGAAAAAGAAGTTCAAAGGCTATTTGGATAACTTCAGGCTCCGTCTATAGTTTATAAAACAAACAAAAACAATAAACAAACATCTCTTCGTTCCCCAGCGAAGTCGCCATTTTTTTTATGGGAAAACTAGTGTCTTTTCGATCGACTAGCCCTCTAGGATTGGCAGCTACACTAGAAACAAACAATTTAAAGCAATTTGTGATTTCTTCTATGTATGATAGATAAGAGAGAGGCAAAGGAACCAACCTGGATCTTCCGCTTAACTCCTTGCTTGATCTCTCTCCCCCTTGACAGAGCTTGCAACTCCTCTCCTACTTATCCCACTTAGAGAATACCTGTAGAAACACAGTAACAAAACATCGTCAAAGCATCTTGATCTATTATATCATAAGCATTGCAGAATCAGAAATACAATGAACATACAATGGCACTCACAAATAATAACATTCACAATTGCACAGGTGTATGGAAGAAAACTCAAAGAACTTTATTAAATAGAAGGGAGAATTACAACCCAGCTGTCTGATCCAGCATCATCCTCCCAGCATCAAAGCCCTCTTCACCTCATGAAAAGAAAGATCACCCAACAATACAATGCTCTTTCTCAGATACAAACTATCAACACTTCCTTACAAATTACAAAATTCCAACCTCTAGATCTCTCAAATGAGGGATCCATTTATAGATGTGTGCAAGGGTGTGAATCATCTCTTGGTTTTTTGATTAGTGTCATTCCACTTGTTGTTTTTGGCTCCACTTGGAGATTTCTTGGATCTCCTACTCATCCCTGGGCGAATTTAGAGAGGCAAGTGTCATAGGAGAAGTTTCTGGAAGATTCCAAGAGCATCCACTTAACAAATTGTCTCAGAAATTTGTCCATTCTCGCTCATCGCACCCTACATAAGGCCTCTTCAGTATGTGTCTCACCTGGCTAATGTAGAAGTCAGTATGCATTGCACCCTGACAGTGGAGCACTCAGTATGGTCCAATTTTGGCTAGTTCTGAATGGGTTTTTAGGTGGAACTTTTGGGGAATGATGTAATCAGTTGACCATGATCCTTTAGGATATGAAACATCACTTTTAGGGGTTAAAGAGCCCTATTTTATTGACATATAAGATTGGGGTTGCAGTGCCCAAATATGTTTATAAAACCTGCTGCCATTTCATTCATGGCACCAAGCCCCTATCGTAAAAAATGGTCGATCCAGGGTATGGTGATTGGAAAAACATTTGTTCGCTTCTACAAAAATGCTCGAGGCTCCGGAAAGGTATTTGGATTTGACCTCGTTGATTTTTCCAATGATAAAATCCATCTATCTGCCTTCGGTGATCTGGCATATTCCTTGCATGACCTTGTCCAAATTGAGAAGCTTTACATGGTTTCAAATGGCATTGTGAAACCAAAAAATACAAATTACAACCATCTGGATAGCAAATGGGAAGTCTCCCCCTATGCAACTTCCATTGTTAAACCTTCCTTAGATGATGTTCCAACAATTTCTTTCCACTGTTTCCATTTTAAATATATAGATGAAATCAGATTTGCAAACCTCGGCTTAATTGTCGACATCATTGGCATTGTAAGGTCCACTTCTCCAACTTCGACCATTCATCGAAGAGATGGCTCTGAAACACCTAGGAAAACTCTTAGCTTGGAAGACATGTCTAGCTATAGTATGGACATCACCCTATGGGGGGCACATTGCCACACCTTAGGCAAGCAACTCATTGAACTCGCCTCTTATGTTGCTTCGACTGTGCTTGAAATAAAAGGGGGTTGCATAGCTGAATTAATGGAAGAAAGATGGGGACTATCTCAACCACCAGCCTCGTGCTAGATCTCGCCATTCCAGAGACTAAACAACTCCAATCATGGTTTCATCAAAGAGACTTCTTGGCCTCTTCACCATCATTAAGTAGAAAATTCTTGGGGCCTTCCAAGTGGGGCCACCCACAACGTATAATTGTCGACCTCATAGAATTGCATCTTGCCAGAAAACCAACTTGGTTCTCTATTTTTGGAACCATCACCTCTATTGACATGAAATATTTCTACTTCCTTGCATTCCCTCTCTCATCTAATGGCATGCAATGCATGAAAAAAATTTCTACCACTCAAATAAAATGTGGCATTGCACAAAATGTGGTGGGGCCTTCCTGGAATGTGACTATTGGTATGTGTTTAAATTTGAAATGCTTGATTGCACAAGCATACTGGCAAATGTCATCACATTTGATAATGCTGCAATTGAACTCATGGGTGTCCAAGAAAATGACTTGTTCATACTCTCCAGTGATTTTGGTGCTATCCAAGAGCTTCATGCAAGGGTTTCATGTCATCCTTTCCTCTTCACACTATTTGATAAAACATATATCTTCAATGATGTGGAACATTTGAATTTTTCACTAATCAATTAAGAGGAAATCACCTATAGCATTGCATGTTCCATTCTCCTCCAAGAAATCGAAAAAAATCTACTACTTTAGTTGTTCGACGTCTTTGAAAGTCGATTTTTTCCCCATGCCACCCTGACGTGTAAATGATAACTTCTATATGTTCTTCCATTCATTGTCATTTCATCCCTTGTTGCCCCCCCTTTTTTTTTTCACTTCATCATTGTACTTCTCTTATTTATGTATATACACCTATGGTACATGTTGCAACTTCCACCTTTGCATAATTCTCCATCTTTTGCTTTTACATATAGTATATATGTTTTTTTTCTTCTTCCTTCTAAACAAAATAGGATATTTACATCCTTTTATATTGTTCTTTGTGGATCTAAATACAAACATTGGCTTCTTACAAAGGGTTGTTGTTTGGTTGCCTTAAATATACTTGGTTAATGAATGATAGATAGTTATCGATCACCAAAAAAATACTTCACTGAAATAAGATTGATTCTAATCTCATTCTATGCTCAAAAGATAGCTTTGACAAAGTTCCAACAACAAAATTTGAATCGCACAACATTAGTACATAATATCAAAGAAACATAAGCTCTATTATAAAAAGGTTTCTCCTCCCACTAAACTTTAACTACTTTGTCAAAAGACACATCTACTTTATAAGCTAGAAGGCACTATTCCAAAAATATACCCACTAATGAAGTTCTTTCTTTTGGGGGATATGTACTATATCTTTGTGCTTAAGACAACTCTTTCTCATCTCCTATATTCACTTGAACTTTAGTCCCCATGTTTGTATAAGGGTGGACATGCCAACGTCTTCTGCAAACCCCTCAAGAAATGCTCGGAAGAGACTCCTTTATGCACAAAATATACACGCCCCCAACAAACAAAGACGACTCAAATATAAAGTTGATTTAAACACCAAAACCTTCCCAACTATACCCTAGTCTAATATTTCTCTCCCCCAACATCCTGAAGCTTCACTTGCAAACCCATCTCAACATTCCCCGTTTCGAATGTACCTACCCTTTAACTTTCTCCATTCATTGCCACTTCTTTCTCATATACATCGCAGACGCCACCATCGAATCATCCTCCTTCACCCTCTCATCCCCATATTTTGGTTAACCTTGCCCTTAACCATGCACACCACTGATTTCATGAAAGGATAGATGAGCTCTTTCCCTTTCATATCCGCTCCATATGTAAAGAAGCATACCCAAATATGAAAGCAGAATTCGTACATGGTAACCTCTGTTGCTCTTGATGTGCAACTACAAAATCCACTCAACGCTTCTCCCTTGTGAACAACATGGACCCTGGCAACCAACCATTTGTCCTTGCTGCTCTAACACAAATAGAAGAAATGCTTATATCATGTGCCAGCCCAATCTTGCAAGTCACCCATGCACGAGATGGACTATACAAATACATTGATCATACTATTTGTTTGCCGTAAGACATCACTGTCATTGCCGACATTTTACCACACTTGGTTTCCAAATTGGGCATTATCGTTGTTACTGGGCATGGCTTTGAAAACAAAACATATGATTTCATTGTTAGTGGGATACATGTTCTTGCACCTTTAGAGTACAAACTAGCCCATTATCCTTACTACAAGGATGTCCAACTAGACTAAGCTGCAATATCTATATTTTCCAACTCACCCTACCAATATGTCTTCTCTCGTCTGTCGCATCTCCCCCTCCTTTCCTGAAACACGACTTGACTTTGCTACTTTTGATGATAACATTCCTGCACACCCCACTCCAACAAACCTCCAACCATCCTCTTTTGTATATCACTCCCTAATTCCCATACTGAGCTTGAAGAAATACACAACTATCTACAGTCTCCCCATCCTAATTTCACTACTTCACTTTCTTGGGCTCCTATTTTCCCCTCCGTTATCAATGAATATACCACAAAAATCCTCTTTTATATGGCGTTCCCCATACTCTTCCCCACAGGGGCTACCATGATTGGTCAACCATGTCTTATAAAAAGTTGAAATGAAAGAATATGTTGTTCACATAATATGCTACTATGATAACTGTTTTGTTGAGCTTCCAAGATTTTGGTATTACTTGTACAGTCTTATGTTGTGGCATCTAGCCAAGCAACTACTACTATTTTCGTGAAGAGAAACCTTGGAGAGGGCTTTCCAATGGTCGTGACAGACCTTCGTGCACACCTCCATGACATGCTTGATTCCATGCTTCCTGACCAGATTATGCGCTTTAGAACAGGCCTTAGAGGGTCATGCTCATTTTGGAACAAACGCATAGGTGAACTCACTAATATGATTATACAAATAGGTAGCCCTACTTTCTTCTTCACCCTAAATGAAGCTGATACCAAATGGCATGACATGCACATGGTCATGTTTGACCTCCCCCCTCAGATTCATTCGAGTTGTCATGATGGAAATTCAAGAATATAATCAATAATCCACATCTTGCAGCACAGTACATTCACTTTCGATTCACAATATTTCTTGAAGAGGTATTGCAAAAAGGTTTGATTGAAAATGGCTTATGGTGCAAGTTTTTCCCTGACCATCCTTCTCCTTTTTATTTCTTTGCTTGGATGTACAATCACCTCACAAAATTTCCTTTTTCATCTTTGCAGGTATGAGTGACAACATAGGGGCTCCACACACATACATGGTTTCCTTTGGCTTGAAAACGCACATGATATGGACAACCTCGATTGGGATGACCAAGTCGTGATTGATAGAGCCAGGTCCTTTTTCAATGAACACAATTCTACTTGGAATCCTCGCCCTCTTGAACAAAGTGGACCTTATGTACACATCTCTACAAAGAATTGCCCATGCATCCTCCCACCGTCGTTGATATTTTCATCCTCTTTCCTTTAGGACTACGAGAAACTTCTTAATTTCATTCAACGACATACAAAATGCCACCCCTCTTCATGTCTTCGCAAAAAAGGTCCTACTCTTGTTTGCAACTATGGAGTTCCATGGGATTTTAATCTCACTTCCTCTTTGATCATTGATGATAGTTGATGAAAGAAATATGTCCCTGCTCGTAATGATGACAGGTTAAATGTACATAACTCTGACATGCTATACATATGGAGAGAAAACATTGATTTCCAATTAGTTTTTTCTCGGCGTGTTATTCTCCCCTACATCGTGAAATACGCATCGAAACCGGAAACAAAATCAGAAAGTTATTGGAAAATGTTGTCACGTGTCCCCTAGGCTACCCACCCTGAAAAACCTGTTGTTAATGTTGTCCAAATTCTTTTAACAAAAACAATTGCTGATAGGGACATCGACACAGATGAAACATGCCACATGCTACAAAAACTTCCCCTTTCACTTTGTAGTCACTCATTTGTTTCCCTCAATGTTACTCGAACTATTTTTCAACGTGTTTCTCATGGTCTAGGTTCCCCCTTCCCAACACCACCCTTCATTGTACCATACATGAATAAACCTGCTTCGCTTGAAACAATAACTCTTCTTGAAGGTGCACGTTCCTGGTCCTTCTCTGCTCGCTGAAAATAGAACCAATGGAAACAAACAAATCCTTACAACATTGTTCATGTCCTCCCTTCCTATTCCTCGATCCTTTCTCCTGCTGATGCATCCTACGCTTCTTTCTATTAGAGTGAACTACTTCTATAGTTCCCTTTTCGCACACTCCCATCGGACATAGGCTCCACTAATGAAGCAATCATTTCACATTGGGAACAAAAAATATATGCGTATGTTCCATGACATGTTCAATGAAAACACCCTTTCCCCTTGCTCTGATGACACCTCCACTAATGATATGTCGAACCCCCCTGAATCCGTAGAAATCAATGAATGGAAATTCCTTTCTCAGCTACACCCTGGAATCAACATGGAAATTGATGACATTGACATGCTTCAATATCGCATATTTGACTCTAACCACAATTGGGCCCATACTACCATCCCTCTGTGTTTGCAATAGACAACTATACATTTCATAGACTTTAGTCGCTCATCCACCCAAATCCATTCTAGCCCATCTCCAATTCCCCACTCGCTCATCTCACAATCACCCACCCAACAAGTTTCTTTCACCATTGTCCTCACCCAGTTTAGGACAACTTCCTCCATTCATCATTACTAGCACGAGGAAGTCTCATTTAATTGATTGCCTAAAAGATACATTTTGTTTGAATCTCTTCCCAATTCAAGTCCATTTCTCCTACAGATAACAACCACTCTATGTCTTTTCCGCCATGTCATTCTAACCAATCACATGAGGGGAAATCTGCTTCCACCAATTAAACGCCTCCCTTCACTAGGGTTTTCACCATCCAAAGGATAAGGTTAGCCCAAAATTTCCTTTAAGTTCATAGCCTCACTCCTATATATGCGTTGCAACAAGGCCTTCTCTATAATTCTTATCATGACTCGGCTAAGGGACCTCGACCTTGTGTCGCATAGTGTCTTAGACGAAGAGCTATAGAACCTCCCTTGTTATAAGCTTTATTGTTGCAAAGGCTTCTTCATCCTAGCCTTGCTAACTATGTCTCTATCTCAGGAATCTCGTAGACTCCTAGACGTGCTTCACGGTTTGTTGATGATATGATGCAAGGTTACCTCCGCTTACACCCATAGTATGCATATAAAATGCATCCACACTATTGTCCCAGGTATTTAACTCTCAAAGGAGTCAAATATTCAACCATCAAATGGTTAAGGCCCTCTTTATCCATTCCTTTATATTAGAACTCAATCACCTCGCTTAAAACCTTCTATCGGAACTTTTAAACAACCCTCAAGCCTTTGTATAAGACTTGATTAAAGCCTTCCATTAATCCTTCCTATCGGGACTTTTAAACCCTCATAACCTTCATAAAACCCTTTAATGCTGCATATATGTAACCTTCCCAGTTAATGCATTGGTTACATATGTTTTATTGCATGAAATACACTATCGACACTCTTTTCCTTTATACACCTTTTCCAAAGGAAAACTATGCAAAACACACCGTTCTCTGCTGTGGTAAGGCCTCTGCACACTTCCTGAGGATTGTCTTTATCACAATCAGCTATCGGCTCCTCCAGAGGTCATACACACATGCAACCCTTATAACTATCGAGATTTCCTTTAGAAACCCTGGGACCATACATTACTTGCAATACAAAGGAATAACAAAAAAAACCTGCTCCGGCACACATAACCGGATTTCAAATCTTATAGACATGCCACTATAAACTCCATTGGGTCCGTATCTTCTGCTTTCCATTCGACACATATTCCTCCCCAACTCCGATCTCTGACTCAATCTCCGTTGTCCCTTTCATTCGCCAATCCAACGGCTATCGACACAATGCTGATTGGCCTATTGCCATTCCATCTCATCGACCCTTGACTACTTCGATATGCGATTAGATATGGGCTCTCGATCTGGACTCCCGATCTGACGGTCCAGGATCCATCGCATTATCACAATCTCTCTCCTCTATGGTCGGACCCCTTCCACTTCAAAGCATCGATCCAATTAGTCCTTCAAACCTGATAAGGTTATAGGCCAACTTTTATAAGTTTTCAAGTCCATTTTTCAAATTCAATTGTGTTTTGCTCCAATTCCTAGTGTAAGTTGGAATTTTTACTTGCAGGACTTAAGCTGTGTAATAAACTGCACCAATGTGATATTTCGCTTTTCTCCTTAGTGATATCATCTGAACCGTTGATCTTCCAAATCCAATGGCTGCCGAGCGCCGATGCTTCACTTCTTGCTCCTCCTTTTTACTTAGTTTTTACGCTAAGTCTTTAGTTCTTCCATGATTTATCTCCTCTTCAAAGGTTTCGATTCCTTCACTGTTTCTGCTAGACTCCCTCCTCAGCTTGATTTCTATGATTTTTATCACTGACTATGGACTCTATTTAATCTCTCAATGGATTCAAAGATCCATCACGAACCGCTTGGCTCGTTATTCTCCTCTGTACTCCACCTCAACTCTGCATACAACCTTTGTTATAGAACCTACGATTTCACACAGTGATCAGTCAATAGACACACGATTAACACATTTCCACACTCAGAATCAAATTCCTCTATATATAAACATATAAATAGTTGATTACATAATGAGACTCTCTGTCTCCTGGCCTGATCTTCTACTATCAGCAGCCTCTCTCTCCTTCTACCTGTAGGCTTACATATATGCCAGGAAGTTCTGTTCAACTCATCCTGGTTCAACTCCTAAATCTATTGAACCTACTCCTAGATGTACTCTATCCTCTATGTCCACTTCTAACTCATTAAATTCCTAAAATCTCTCTCTTGTTCCTTGAGTCATGAACTACTTTAAGTTTTGGATTTGACTTCTAACTCTTTGTCATTACTAGCCACTCATGTCCTCCTTATTCGAGAGAATTTACAAGATATCTCACACATCTAATTTGATTCCTATTTTAATCACTCAAAGCCTAGTATTACATCAATTTATCACTTAGGAATCCAACTTCCTAAAAATACATGACCCCCTATGTCTACTTAATTACAATGATTTTCTCTTGGGTTGAATGCTCCTGCATGAGACTCCCAAAGTAGAAAATATTCATGATCTCCTGATCATGTGTCATTTGATCTTTGTCTTCCTAGATCCCACACTTTGTTTTGTAACTGTCCAACTATCTTGTTCCTTTGTTGCTACTACACTTCTGCTATCTTTTGCTCCATCTTCTTCTCCTTGTCAATCAAGTTCAAAATCTGATTGATCATGCTTCCTTCTGCTACCATTTTCCTCCATTTGGACTGCTTCATCATCAGTTGCCACATCTCTTCAATCTCTATCTCCAGTACATCCTTGGACTTGTCCATGTTCTGCTTCATATTTCTAACTCCTTCTTTTTGTTTCAGGTTGCTATTGCTGTCCACTAATTCTTTAAACTGTTGTTGGTTACTTTCTCTTTGAAGTTGCTGGTTTACTTTCTCTTCTTCTTTTGTTCTGCTTGCTCCAACTTTTGCTTTGCTTGCTTTGCTGACTTCTATGTTGACTATTACGATGACTGCCTCCCTATCATCCTTACCCTCTTTCATGACTGAATCATGACTGTCCAACACTCTCTCCAGCAATATAACATCTTTGTTCCATGGATTGATTTCTTCCATAGAATCTTCTTCTTTCATCTTTAAGTAGCTCAACTGTGCTAAATTTCCTTCAGCATCTGCAACAAAACCTGCACTCACAAAGCACTTGTTAAAATTATAAACATAAGGCTTTTGTGCCTTGTCTTCCTTTGGAAAAAAATCAGTTTGTTGCTCTATTTATTTTTCCTTTGTCAGCACATCAGTATGCTGTTTTGGATTCTCAAAAGAATGAGACTCTCCATTAGTCTCTCTTCCACACCATCTATCCTAATGATGTTTTCCTACCCTTGTCCATTGTAGCGAACTCCTTCCTTTGTAGTGTCAACTTGATGAACTCTCATTAGCATCTCCTTTTTCTTATGATTGTCATTTATGACAATTCGTTTGTCTTCCTTTTTCAACAATCTCTCTTGAACATCTATCCTCTATCTTTCCAACTCCCTTCTTTGAAAATATAATTTTCTATATAACTCAACAATTTCAATTGGAGTAGATTTTGGAAATTGCACAAAATTTTCCATATCTTCCTTTGACAAATCATCAGATGTCCTTTCTCCCTTTGCTAAGTATTTTTCATAGACTTCTTCCTTCTTAACATCCTTCGATAGATGTCCTTCTTCCTTACTGACTGTCTCAACAGTTTCCATGGTTATTTTCACTGTGTCTACCATCATGGTGAATTGATGATCCTTTACTATGTTTTCAGCTAACATAGTTTATTCTTCAAGTTTGCCTTCAATCTCTTGCTGTTTATCCTCCTCAAGAGCTATCCTTGTCTCACCATCTACATTAACATTCTCTTGCATTTGTTTTGCATCCATAGACAAACTATCAGTCTTAAAAACATAAGACCCTATGGTCCCACTTGATTCTTCAGTCATCGTGTCTCCTTGCTATTCCAAGTTCTCTTTATGACTAAGAAATTCTTTGATGATCTCCTCTTTAATCTCTTCAAGCCCTTCACTTGGTTGCTTGATATCTTTCTCCAACTGCGTATGATACCTATCTATCTCATATTCTTCCAAAACAGAATTTAGATTCTGCTTGTCTTCTTCCTCCTTTATGACAATATCAACAAATTCTTTTTCTTTACATGTTTCACTTGCAAACATATACAAATTGTCAGATTTAAAACCATGTGACCCTTTGGCCTCACTTGAAGTTTCAGTCTTCAAGTCTTCATCTTCCCTCAGAACTTCACCCTATTCTGCTTCACAAATGGACACTTCCATTTTCATTTCCAACTCAACTTCTTTGAGTTCGTCCATCAACCACCTTACTTGCCTCTGTTGTAGCCTTCTCTGCAACTTATGCCACTTCACTGGCTTCTTCCTCAAGACCCAACCTAGTCTCTGGCTTTCCTCAAGTATTCTCCTTAATGCATCGACTTGTTCTTTTAACTCTGCAATCTCCTTGTCAATTTCCTCTTGACTCATACTCTTTCCATTTGCCTTGGAATCCTCTTTATTCATCTTTCTTCTATTGTGGCTTGTCTCTGAACCTCTGCTATGACTATCAGTAGTCATCTTCTTCTTCTCTTGCTTCATGAGCTCCTCACTCATCTACAACAAGCCTCTGCAACAACTACTCCTCCTCGTTGCAATCTTACCTCACTAAGCTCTCCTCACTCAGTCTTTTGGTAAGCATGGGTCCTCTATCTGGAACCTCCTCTCGAGCAACACCTTTTCTCCTTCTAGGCTTCTACAATATCTCACTCTCTCTTGAGAACACTTCAACTATCCTCTCTGTCCAATCTCTTGTTGGATTCTTCAGGTTCACTGCTACTTCTCCATCAAAGTATTTTCCTTACTCTGTCTTCAAGAACACATCTGGTTCTCCTCTCACAGCTTCTCTTGCTGTCGCTTGTGCATTAGTGTGAAAACACACATTCTCAATTTAAAACAAAACATATTACCTCACTTTCAAGATCTCAACATAATCTTGTTTCACCATTCCACCTGTACTTTGAATGGATTCCTCTATCTCTTGCATCTGCAAGTTCTACTACACATCACCTCTGTGTGCCTTCCTTCTGTCAGATTAGAATCTTATCCTTCCTTGCCTGCATAAACACCCTAACACATAACTCTACTTTTAATTCTTTCACATAGAATTTCTCTGTTCTGTTTAACCCCAACAGTTTTAATTACAACTCGGCTTTGATACCAAAATGATGCAGGATTACCCCCGCTTACACCCACAGTATGCATATAAAATGCATCCCCACTATTGTCCCAAGTATTTAACTCTCAAAGGAGTCAAATATTCAACCATCAAATGGTTAAGGCCCTCTTTATCCTTTCCTTTATATCAGAACTCAATCACCCCGCTTAAAACCTTCAATCATAACTTTTAAACAACCCTCAAGCCTTTGTATAAGACTTGATTAAAGCCTTCCATTAATTCTTCCTATCGGGAGTTTTAAACCCTCATAACCTTCATAAAACCCTTTAACACCGCATATATGTAACCTTCCCATTTAATGCATTGGTTGCATATGTTTTATCGCATGAAATACTCTATCGACACTCTTTTCCTTTATACACCTTTTACAAAGGAAAACTATGCAAAACACACCTTTCTCCGCTTTGGTACGGCCTATGCACACTTCCCAAGGATTACCTTTATCACAATCGGCTATCGGCTCCTCCACGGTTCATACACACATGCAACCCTTATAACTATCGGGACTTCCTTTAGAAACCCTGGGACCATACATTAATTGTAATACAAAGGAATAACTAAAAAAGCCCGCTCCAGCACACATAACCGGATTTCAAATCTTATAGACCTGCCACTATAAACTCCATCAGGTTCGTAACTTCCACTTTCCATTTAGCACATATTCCTCCCGAACTCTGATCTCCGACTCAATCTCTACCATCAATTTCATTCACCGATACAACAGCTATCGGTGCATCGGTGATCAGCCTATCTATGTTTCATCGCACCGACCCTTGACTACTTCGATATGCGATTAGCGATTAGATATGGATCATCTATCTGGACTCTCGATCCGACGGTCGAGGATCCATCGCATTATCACAATCGCTCTCCTCTATGTTTGGATCCCTTCCAATTCAAAGCGCCGATCCGATCAATTCTCTGGACCGGATAAGGTTACAGACCAACTTTTATAAGTTTTCGAGTATGGATTTCAAATTCGATTGTGTTTTGTGTCGATTCCTAGTCTAAGTTGGAATTTTTACTTGCATGACCTAAACTATGTAATAAACTCCACCGATGCGATATTTCACTTTTCTCCTCAATGACATCATCTGAACCGTTGATATTCCAATTCCAACGGCTGCTGAGCACCGATGCTTCACTTCTCACTCCTTCTTTTTACTTAGTTTTTATGCTAAGTCTTCAGTTCTTCCATGATTTAGCTCCTCTTCAAAGGTTTCGATTCCTTCACTGTTTCTGCTGTGACTCCCTCCTGAGCTTGATTTCTATGATTTTTATCACTAACTATGGACTCTAATTAATCTATCAATGGATTCAAAGATCCATCACGAACCACTTGGCTCGTTCTTCTCCTCTGTAGTCCACCTCAACTATGCCTGCAACCTTTGTTACAAAACCTACGAGTTCACACAGTAATCAATCAATAGACACACGATTAACACATTTCCACACTCAAAATCAAATTCCTCTATATATAAACATATAAACAATTGATTACTTAACGAGACTCTCTATCTCGTGGCCTAATCTTCTGCTATCAGCAACCTCTCTCTCCTTCTGCCTGTAGGCTTACATATATGCTAGGAAGTTTTGTTCAACTCATCCTGGTTCGACTCCTAAATCTATTGAACCGACTCCTAGATGTACTCTATCCTCTATGTCCACTTCTAACTCATTAAATTCCTAAAATCTCTCTCTTGGTCCTCGAATCATGAACTACTTTAAGTGTTGGATTGACTTCTAACGCCTTGTCGTTACTAGCCACTCATGTCCTCCTTATTCAAGAGCATTTACAAGATATCTCACACATCTAATTTGATTCCTATTTTAATCACTCAAAGCCTAATATTACATCAATTTATCACTTAGGAATCAAACTTCCTAAAAATAAATGACCCCCTATGCCTACTTAATTACAATGATTTTCTCTTGGGTTGAATGCTCCTACATCATGATACCTTTGGTTACTTAGGACAATCTATTATGTTATCCCTCCTGAGCTTGGGTGATACGTTTTCCAATGGATTCCTGGCCGACGAGTCTTCCCTTCCCACTAGGAGGGAATCCTACCCAAGGTGACATAGGCACTCTTGTGTCACTTACCTACCATGGGTTTGGTGTGGACTCCTGAGAGGTTCATACCTTGCTTTCCACATGCTGATGATGTCACACCCTATGTCGAGCTAGCAAGCATCTCCATGGTTCTTGATGAAACCTTCGGGTGCCTCAACATCCATCCTAATACGCTAGTAATAGGTATCTAGCTTGCTGAGAAGGCCAAGTTGAAGGTCATTTAGGAAAATATGGTGGCTCGACTAATCCCAAGGGAAAACTTCCCTTGAAATTAATGCAATGCTTTCCATGCAACACACCAACTTATAACTTCGAAAGCAAAAGGCATGCAAGCAGATAAAGACCCTACTATCCAACTAGTCTTCCATGTAATCTTCATATTAATAAAAGGATCTCAGAACCCACTATCTTTCAAGTTTGATCCAACATCTTATGGCTCGACATTGATATGTAATGAGTTCTGTATCTTCCTTAATAAGTCATTAATCTTTGTTATCATGCGGTTTGTTATAGCATGTGATTTTTTATGCCTCTTAAGCATCAAACATTCTATGTTTACCTTTAGCAGTCATTACACAAATCTTTACCTTCATATTTTGTCCACACACACACACACACACACACATATATATAACTCATCCCCACAAGGATGTACAACATATGCAAACATAATCAACATAATGCAGTCCTTCAATCTAGAACCAGTAGTGGAATTAGAGGTTTACTCATTGCAACATTCAAAATGAGACAACACAAAAAATTTGCGATATGGGTACCTCTGATGTGGAACGAATGTGATAACATAATTAACTCATTTTAATAACAGTATCGAGTCCATAATATCAAAGGTTTTGATATTGGAGATAATCACAACATGCCACAATTTGAAAACATGCGTATTAATAAAACTCTGATACGGTGGACGCTAAATTACAATTAAACTCGCTTTAATATCAATATCGCATCCATATTTTCGGTCATTTTAGATGACGACACATAACAAAAGTTCCAATAAACGGATTTGATCTTAGATTAAAACTAAGAGATTGGAGAATGGAGCAAATCTGAGGTTGGATATTATCGCATATCGCAGCACACACCTTGAAGAATATCAGCGGGATATGGATATCAGAGGAAGTGCTCTATTGCAAACCACAGATTAGGGGGTTTCAAGTGCTAATATATAACAAAAACACTGAATCTTCAACTCCACATATATGATATCATTGTTTGTCTGTATACTTAACAGATTTCGATTAAAACACATCAATGGTGATATTGATCTAATCACATGCAATAACATATATGACAAATTTGATTTAAACAAACTTCAACTAAAATATTACTTCAAATAAAAAACATAGCATCAACGTAAAGATAATAGTACCAGATACACATTCACTCTGCTCATAAGTAAAATCGGCGTGGTTCTTCTTTCTATTAAGACTTATTTATAGCTATAGTAGTGAAAACCAAAATACTTCTCGCAAAATTTCGGAACCCCCTTTCTTCATAACAATGAAGGGTATTTAAAGTTTAAAATCAAAACTGAAATGTAGAAAAGTCCATAAAATGTTGTGCTGGTTAAAACAAACCATGCTTAAAATAAAAATACAAACTAATAGTACAGTCTTGTTACAACAAGTTGATCAAGACTTGGATGAAGACTGCTCTACTAATCACTGTTGAATTTCAGATATATCTATCATCGACTTCAATTCAGGTGGATGTTCAAGCCTAATGCCCATCTGTGCAGTGAATAGCGCATTGTTGAGTGCTGGAAACACCTGAATGGTTGTATTTAGAAGACACCTCAACATCAACCACTGCCCATGTGTTTTGACTAGGAAATGCCAATGGAATTCCAAGTCAATCTTTGATAGAGATTTTATCCTCTCAACCTTCTTCTTTGATGATTCTTGCCAAGTTTTTGTGAATATTTTAACATTGAGAAACATATCTTCTGGGCACTCCGAGATTAAATTTTCCTACAAAGGGATATTGTTGATTGATTCAATCATGTTTCTAGATATGTCCCTGGCACTACAGATTTCCATCTTTGCATTTTTAAGCCTTATCTCTCATTCTTGGAAGACAATCTCTTTCTGAGATTCTTTTATTTTGGGCAGATTTGCTAATTGGCCCTCAACGTTGTTATGCCAGCCAATGAAATCGAAGATTTTCTCTTCAAATTCCTTGCTATATGTCCTCATATCAGACAGTTGATTCACAAATGCATTAGATAATTGGCACATCTCTTCGATAATGGACATCTTTTGGAAAAATAGAACCTATTGATGAGCAAGCAGGTTATTTAGCTCCCTTACTTCTTTAGTGAATTCTATTGTTTCAGGGCTAGCCTTCAGTTGCTCAATCCTGCGCTCTAGCTCTTGTATATGGGCATCCCGGCTCTTCATGTCAGATTCATATTGAATCTTCAGCCCATTGAAACTGGTTTGCAATTGTGCAAATTGAGCTTGCCATTGCTGGACAATTCCTTGCTTTTCATTTTCTAGAATTTGTTCAAGGTTCCTTATTCTATCATCTTTCTCCTTAGGACTTGTTGCACTTCTGTGGCTTTTTCAACTATTACACTAGTGTATGCTCCTGCATATTGTGATAGTCTCCCAAGATCTTCAACAGGGGTCACTTGGGCATCTTTCGATAGTACTTGAAAGGAGTTATTTGTTGGGACCAAAGCCTACCTTTGTTCAATCCTTCTCCTTTTTCTCTACCTGATGACTACTGCTTTGTGTTTAGGAATGTAAAATATGTCTAGAGGAGGAATATCCTCAATATAGAGAATGACCTCAGAGGTCGGAAAAACTAGGATGATTTCTAGATCATCAGCATCAGTAGTTTATTTAGAAGCCTCAATAGTGAATGATGTATTCTCAATGATTATAAGAGTCTGAGCAATATTTGTCTGCAATGGAGCTTGTTGTTTTTAGGGTCAGTCTCTTTAAGAAATGGATCCCAAATCACATCCAGACTTTCTTTTGTCGTTGCCTTCAATGCCTTTGGTTTGCTAGCTGTCAATGTTTTAGTTACATGAACTGCATCTTTCTTCTGAGATGCGCTTGTTCTTGTGTCTTGTTTTGTGTTGTGGTGATTTAGATTCAAAATTTCACTGGGAAAATGGGAAATCATTTTAACCCTGTATTGATGAAACTGCACTAATTCCTCGGGGCTAAACCATGTTTTTTCTTATTTTTCAACCTCTACATAATTTGAGGCCAATTGAAAGAAATCATCAAATTTATCAGGCTCATTTTTAAACTGCCTGATATTTTCCTGCGTTGTAATATTTTTGGTAGTATCAATCAGATCATATTGCCGATTTGGAATGGTTGGAAAGTTCATGAGTTGGATTTCCTCCATCTCCATAGTAGCATGTTTTAAATTCTCTAAAGAATAGAATCCACGGTGAAACGGAAAAATAGGCCACATTGTCGTCTTACTTTCCTTCATGACCTTCTACAGGCCATTTCCCACAATATGGTAGGTTATTTCCTGGGCTAGGAGCTTATCAGGGACATACAGGGGCATACCATGAGGTTGTGCAAGGCTGCAAAAAACTTGAACATAGGTAAATTATTCCTCCCCAAATCATCTTCCAACTGATAAGAGGTCAATGTTGCCTTCAATGGAGATTCTAGGGCACTTCTCATTGAAAACAAACTAGTAAATAGGAAGGATGACACCATGGCTAATCTTGTAAAAATGGGGTCGATATTTTGACTCTCATAGAATATTACGTTAAATGTGAATCTGCAAAGGGTATTCAATAGTCCATTTCCATCCCATGGATGGAAAATATGAAGTGAAACAAATACAATCCATAATGTAGTCACTCATGTAGAATGGAGAACAATAGTTTCAGAAAAGTACGCTTTTTCCTATAATCTAGGATTTTGTTGCTTAAGTTGTTGGATATAATAGTTCCCCAATCCATTACATAACTATTAGAGGCAACTTCAATCAGGGGTACCCATTGGCCTGAAAAATTCTAGGTATTAGCATAACCAAACAATCTACAAATCATTGCAACAACAAATCAATAGGGTGCATTAATAGAGGATATAACATACATACCCTTGTCCTCTTGCTTATGCTTGCTTAGGTCTCTTCTCCATCCTCGAATGACCTCAGATTGGTGTTCATTTTCCTGCATGAACTTCTCAACAAAGTCTTTATCATATTTCTTCTAAGCTAGTGGGAGGTGGTACATTGCAGACAAATATTTTCTAGTGAAAGAGTCGATGACCCTATGTCTCTTGGTCATGAAGTTCCTATCTGCGATGTTCATATGATGAATGACCCATCTAATCATATCCATATAAGGCAAGATGCTTGGCTGAGCGCCAATTCTATGGAGAAATGAATTAGCCACATCATTGTATGTAATTTCTAAAACAGGATCCATATCCGCTATTGTGACTATTCTTCGTGTGACTTTTGGCCCTTCACCTTCAAAAATCTTATACATGGCCTCCCAGCTAGAGACCCTAGATTCAAGGGTGCATTTCGTGTTGGAAAATAGCACAAGAATTTTTGTTACCTTACAAGGAGGAGAAACGAATTGTTGTTGAACGAGAATTTTCCTTCTGGGTTTAATCGGTCGAGACTTTTCTCTTGAATTCTATTTATTGGAATTAGACCGCAAGGAAAAAACACAAGAATGATCAACGCCCACACTTAGAGAAATGACAAAATATGCATGAATGCAACACTTTTATGAGTGAAATATTCGAGAATATTTAGTATTAACGAAAGCATTTAGAATATCGAAAACCATAAATTCACTGCATTTCGCCATTAATTGACAGAACATGCATCCACATGGCCTTCGACACACATCGACTTTACTAGAGATTTTTATCGAAGAAATCGTATGGTTGTCCTACCAAAAATTTCAATCTCCTCTATCTTCGGACCTGATTACTTTTATCATAACATATTTGTATAAAATCACATCTGCTCTTCATCACAACTTTTGGAATGAAAACTTTGCTTACATCCACCGATCTTCGATTGCGATATGTATTACGCCCTCAATTGCCTTTATTATAAGGACTTCAATGTAATATTGTACACGATAGCTTTACCTGATATTTTTATTGGAGAAATCAAATGGTTTTCCTAGCAAAACTTGCGATCATGTATATCGCTAGACCTGATTAATTTTATCAAAACATCTTTAATACAAAATCGCACCCACCCTTCATCACAGCTTTTGGAATGAAAGCTTCACTTACATCCACCAATCTCTGATTGCGATATGCCAATAGCCCTTGATTCCTTTCAACTCTTTGTGACTGACATAGTATCCCCCAAATCAGAGCCCTCTCTATCGACCATTTCCAATCGAAGGTGTAACCTTGGTGCATGACATGTTAATTCACCGTTGTCGATCATCGATCACCGTTTGCGTTTGGCCGTTGGTCCCGTATCTCTTCACGTGAATGCAGTCTAGCCCTTGTATCCAAGGTTACCAATCGAAGGTTTCAGCTCGATGCATAATACGCCTCAACCTCCGATCATTGATCTCCCATACATGACACCATCACTGCCACGTATCTACCACTTGTCACCTTGTGAGTAATGCCACGTGTTATCCTTTTTTGGCCTATTGTGTGTCTTAAAACTTCCAAATCCGCGTACCATGTATCAACGATGTTGGCATGTTGTGATGATGCCAGCCTCCACATGTCACTTCTCAAAACCAATTACTGGCTGCCACACGTCCCTTAATTCATCCTATCGTTGTTTTCCAAGTGTCCCTTATCGTATCTAGTCTTTTGCTACCACGCATCCCTTTGGGAGGAGAGAGAAAAGGCTCCAACTGCTTTCATTTTGCAAACATCCTTTATTAATTTTTTATCACCCATCCCACACATTAACATTAGCGGCCCATTCCCAATGATTTCATCACAAATCACAACTCGCATATCGTTGTTTTTGAAATGTGGCCACTCTGCCTCAATTCCAAATATAAAGTACATAGATTGGACACCCGATTGCCAATTTCTGATATCATAGGACCCCCGACTTTCGATATCGACTTTCATATAGTTTCACCTCTAATAATCGTCGATCATCGATATCATATGCAGATGCGATTCATTTTTTTATAATATTTTCATGTGATTTCGCCTCCGTTGTGTTGCAACTTTCCAATATCACATATTTGTGACACTTGTCATGTTAAAACCTCATATACCTAATAAAATCTCTTTTTGGCTCAAACAGGGATGAACTCAGGGTCTGCATGTCCTATCGGTGTTGCTTTGCGCGTCTTAGTGAAAATGCTAGTGTGTGTGTGTGTCTATATATATATATATATATATATAATATATATATATATATATATATATATATATATTCTCTACTTTTTTTTAGAATATATGTTTATATTATAAATGATATTCTTTCAATTTTAATTATATTTATAAATATACAAATTTATTTACATTATTATAAGAATTAGAAAAGTAATCTTTTATTTTAATTTAATAGACATTTTTGTTTAAATTATATTTTTATATTATTAATTATTATTATTTAATTGACAAAGCCTCTGCGTGAGTCAGAGAGTCTTGATAGGGTTTGCCATTTCTTTAAAATTTATTAAACCTGAAGCTCGAAGGTAAGCATTGACGCCAACAAGGAAGTCGTTGGGTGTGCAACTTGTTTTCTCTTTCCACCTAAGAGCCTCTATGAGTGGCCCCTCGAGGGGGGAAGTACGGCCCTCCTATCATAACTTTGTATCCGGCACACAAGACGACAGGAGAATTTGGTGTCTCTTCATTGGTTGGGAAAGCTAACAAGGACACACTAGCACTAGGAGCCCAATGGAAAGAAAAAACAAAAGGGAGGTGCCTAGCAAAAGCTACTATGAATCCTAGGTTTTTAATCTTGAATACGTTCATGGAGAAATCAAGGTAGTTTATGAAATATCATGCTCTGATATGCTAGTTTATGGGAATCTAGCCAAAGGAGTAAGAAATTATGCAATGGATCCATATGAAATGGACCTCAAAGGAAGTATTAGAACTATGTTTAAGAGAAAAAAAAAATTCAGAGTAATCTTTGCAGATCTGGTAGTTGATAAGTATGTTTTCGAGAAAGACCCATAATGTTTGAGCAACGCAGGGCTCTTCATACATTTTTGGGAATAATGTTATAATCTGGAGAAAGAATAATTTCTTGCGTCTCTAGTTTGGGTTTGCCTCTTTTCGTTTCCGGAAGACTTTTGGGAACCTGACATTCTAAAAGGAATAGAAAATGTGATAGGGGACTTTGTGAAGTTATCTGAAATAATCAAGCAGAGAAGGTGTGCGTCCTATGCCCAGATTTGCATGTATATGAACATATCGCAACCCTTCCCATAGTCTATTGACTTGGAGGACCATGATTCAATTTGGACACAACCTCTTGACTACGAGCACGTTATGTTTAAGTTCTGACATTGCCATGAGCATGGGAACCTCTTCAGGGATTTCCCCCTCAATGTGGCTGAAGAATAACGAAACAAGGACCCAAATGACAATGAAGGTTTTCAATATGTGGGACATACAAGAGGTATATCCACCCGTAACCAAACATCCCAATAGGGGTCAAACCCCCTTAGTCTTCAACGACTCCACCGACTTAGACTACTCCTCAAGATTAGAAGACTGCAGACACCAACAACAACTTGTTCACAACATTAAAGTAGTTGGACCACTTGGGAGATATGGACATTCAAGCAGAGAAGATTGTTATACAAATAAGGGAAACAAAAGAGCCTAATCACGAAGTGGCTAAAAAATAAACCCCCAAACATAAAACCCTAGAGGATTAAGAACAATATTAAAAACTCAAGGAAATCCTCACTCATGCCAACAAAACCCTAGAAATTGCAGGTCGAAAAAATAAAATCAGAGAAGACGGGAGGGCCATACTAGAAATTTTCCTTCCCTAAGCGCAGGTAGATGTGAAAGAAATCCATTCAAATCAACTTGCACACTTTCACCACCTATTTATGCAATGGTGCAAGCAACTTTCTCAATAGGAAGGGGATCTACGATTAACAATCTCTAGAAAGGATAGTGGATCCTGAGGCACATACCAAGGGGAACCCTAAATTATTGAAAAAAGGAAGAAATGATGGAAATCCTCTAGGGAGGTTCTTAATGAAGCTAGTGAATAAATGTTGAACTCAAGAAAGATGAGTCAGATCACGAAGTATTATCAACGCATCCCGCAACTGGCCCAATGAAGCTGGTCTCTTGGAATATTAGGGTTTTGAATAGCAAAGGTAAGCTCCAGTATCTAAAGGCTAAAATAGACCAGGAGAAACTGGATGTAGTCATGTTATAGGAAACTAAATTTTTTGGCGGTAAATTTATGGACATTGTGGGTTATGTTAGCGAGGAAGTTGTTGGTCGCTCGAATTGTTATTGATTAACAATCGAGTACCACATTAATCTGTCAACCCGGGAAAGTCCTTTTGTTTCAAAGGTGACCTCGTACTGTATGCACTTTAATTTCAAAAGCATTAAAAGCTGTAGTACAACAAATCTAATTCCTATCAAACTCTTACTCTGCGTTACAGCAGTCTTAAACTATTGCAAAAATGAAATGAAATTGAGTAAAGGTAACAAATCTGCAGAAAAATGATGGCTGTTTGCAACAGAGGACCAGGACCCTGTCCTCAGAATAAGGATGCCCAACACTTGCCTCTTTGACCAGTCACCAATACACACCAAAAATCCTATTCACCGGTGACACACTTCTCACAGCACCAATCGATTAAAGGAACAACGTATCAGCAAAGGGAAATATCAGAAGCAAGGCTAAACACATACAGAAATAACACACACTTAACAGGAAAGGAATGGGTGAATCTTGTGAAGAAGGTGGGCCCTGTCCCTCTCACAAGATTCCCCTGCACACAAATACTAAATTAAAATGCTCAGAACAAAAATTTATTCATCTGCCAAGAGTTCAATTACAACAAAGGTTCTGACCTTCAGCACTACAATAATTCGAAATCACATGCTAGTCTTTCAACTGTAGATGTCTCCTCTTTATATAGGAGACATCTATTAAAATAGATTGTCCTACAGTTTAATTCTTCTGTACAAAAATAGGAAATTGATTCTTGTTACAGGATACTGTTACAACAATGTATATCTTTGTCCTCCTTGGTTAATCGGATCTTTCCGCTATTGCAAAACGGGTGGTCTTCGTCTATCTCCTCGGAGTCCTCGTGCTATCCTTGGTTATTTTGCTATTGTTGCTGATTCGGTACATCTTAACCGTCCCTTAAAACACTTCGTGCTGTTCCTGGTGTTCCCGCGTCTGTGGCTAATTTCGCTGATCATGCTTTATCATCATCGGCCGAGTATAGTCCTTCCAGCTTCAGATAGTTCTTGTTGCAAATCAAGACATTTCCTGCTTTAGTCAGTTGCAGCTTCTGGTGTTGCAGCAACTGAACAGTTGTTGTTCCTGGTGTTGCAGCAACTGCGAATTATGATTCTGTGGACTTTGAACAATTCCAATCAACTGTCAGCGACTTAGCCAATTTCCAAAGATTAATTGTAAAGATAACATGAATATGTGTTGAATAATTAATCATATAGCAAATGAGGAGAGTTACTTCATACCTTGGGATGATGAGGTCAAAAATGATATCAAAGGTTTCAATTGATAGGTTAAAAAGAGTAATATCATAACAAAATGTAGGGTCAAAAGTAGACAATTAAGAGTCCTAACATCCCCCCCAACTGAAAGGGTTGCATGTCCTCATGCAACGTTTAGTCTGAATCTGAGTCGGAGAACTGGGATGAACAGTGTAAGTTGTTGATACAGTAGCTCGAGAAGGCTTTATCCAACTTGCTTCTGAATCCCTGAACATTCTATATCTGCTGCCATGCTGCTACCTCCTCCTTCTTGGTTAGTTTATAATGAGCTTTATATTTCTGACCAGGTAACCATAAGAGAGGGAAATGAAAATCGTAGCCGATCCACTTCTCTGCACAGTTTTCCATACATTTAACATAATAAGGTATGCGTGAAATCGCTACCTGGAGATTGAGGGGATTGTAGGGGTGGTATTCCTGTCTTTCTCTGGGACAATGTTCCTAGAATAACTTGTTTGCTTCAATGGCCAGTGCCCCTTTTGTTTTCACATAATGCTGGCAGTCCTGCAAAACCCTTGCCTGTAGCTTCTTTATATGGTCAGCCAATTCTAGATTACTTACATAATTCCGATGTTGTGCAATGAAAGTAGCTGGATTGTGTGGTTCATTTCGAATCCACAGGAGGCAGTTGTTCTCATTATGTTTTTGCTGACATGTAGGCATTTTTCCAAGTTAATTGATTAGCTAGAAAAGAGATAAATGCTCTTATTTGAATATCACGAACAACAGGAAGTATATTCATCGCTCTATCTTCAGGCATAGCCTCATTGTGAAGATAGAGTTCACAAAGCAAATTTTGATCATTATGTGGTGCTTCATTGAATGTTGCAATAAACTGGTCAGGTGTATTAACTTGGTACGATCTTCCATCTCTTATTGCTTTTATTTGCAAGAATTCCAGGCATTCTCTCAAGAATACTGCATAGTTAAAAGAGGGCTTTCTTGTAGCCAATACCCTCTGAAGCAGATCAAAGGCATAGGATAGCCTAGCTTTTACCTCCTTATTTTCTTTATGTTGGGCTCTAGACTATTCCAATGCATCCCAATTTCTATATGCATAGCTGAACCAGATTGATTTCTGTTGTTGGAATGCCTTCCCTTGTGAAAGCTCATATTCTATTCTCCATGTGTCCTTTAGCTGTTGAAAGCTAGAGGTCTCCGTGTAAGCATTTCTGACATAAGGAGTTTCAATCTGTGCATAGGCATCCTTGACACAGTGGAGTCCAGTGAGTTCAGTTTGTGCGTACGCATCCTTGACACAGTGGATTTCAGTGACTTCAGTTTGTGCATAAGCATCAATAAAGGATCTTTGTTCTACACTAGTTTGGGTGGGCTGCGGTGGTACCATGTCTTCCTCCATAACTGTTGGAAAACCTACTGATTCTTGTGTGACAACATGTTGTTCTTTCTCTGCTCCTGCAGCTCCTGCTGGTTCTTGTGTGACAGCAGGCTGCCCTGTTTCTTCTTTTACAGTTTTTAGAAAACCTGTTGGTTCTTGTGTAACAACGGGCTTTTCTTCTTCTACTCCTGCAACTCCTACTGGTTCTTGTGTGACAGCAGGTTGTTGCATTTCTTCTGCTGCTATTCCTGCTGGTTCTTGTGTAACAGCAAGTTGTTCTGTTTTGACTACAACAGCAGGTTGCTCTGTAGCAGCAGGGGGTGGCAGATTAGATTCAGTCATTGGGACCGTACTACCTTATATCCTACTTGAGTGTACAGTTCCCCACACTCACTGCACATGTACTCATTGTACTGACTTTTTTCTGTTACCGTCGCTACCCTTGCTAAGAAGTGGAGATTATATTCATTCTGGTAGGCTTCCTTAACCATTATTATCTTCTGCTGATAATCTTTAATTTGAGATTTTAAAAACTCAATTTCTTCCTCCAGGGAGGCTATGGTAGGCGGGGCTTGTGTACCTACAGGTTCTAGTGGATAAGAGGGTTGTTGTTCCATGTTCATTTGGGCATTTGCATCCCCAACAGGTGGTTCTTGTGTGTCACCTGTTGGGTCAGTGGCTGGTTCTTGTGTAGCAGCCACTTGCCCAATATCATCTTGGGTGTCTATTTTAGATTTTTAGGCAGGTGGTTCTTGTGTATCAACTGCCTCAGAAAATGGTGTCACAAAGCTATCAATGCTCTGCATCTCAGCCGCAGAGGGTGAGGAAAGGGACTGTTCCGGAATGATTGGAATACGGGGTGTCAGGATAATAGGTGGAGAACTGGGAATCAGAGGGCTGGTAAGTTTAACTGCTGTGGTTGACCGTTTTCTCTGTCTCTTTATGGAGGTAGGAAAATCAACAATTTTCCTTTTTCGGTCACTTTCCTTTGGGTTGGGAAAACTATCAGGAATATCAGCTGCTTTGATTGAAGCCCTGGTTCTTCTTCTTTTTAATGGAGTTTCAGTTTGCTGCTATTTTTTCCTTTTAAGAAAAATGATCGGGGTATTATCCTCAGAATCATCAGTGGAAATATGAAGCATAGGGGTAGATGGTTGAGCTTCATTAGGGGATGGGGTCCTTTGCAGGGGTGTTTCTATTGTTAATTGCTGAGGAATTTCTTGAGGTATTTGCTCTGACTGTTGGGGGACTTCCTGGGGTCTTTGTTCAGGCTGCTGTGGAACTTCCTGGGGTATTTGTTCCGGCTGCTGGGGAACTTCCTCTTCCTGCGGAGGATCTTCTTCTATTTGCTGGGGAGGATTAATGACAGGGGGTGGTTGGATTAGAGCAAAGCCTCTATTTATTAAGAGTTGGGCTAACCTATGGTGTTTAAGGGAAAGGGCTGGATGCTTCGCTTTTTCAGCATAATGTGACATGTTTTTCAGACAACCCAATAGATAATAGGGCATGTTTATCAACTGTCGATGCCTCAAATGATTTAACAAAACGAAGTCGTGTTGGTAAATTACTTGGTAATGACCTTCACAAGTTAAATATTGCTTAACAAACTCCGCGACCTTTGGCTGTGGTGGAGGCAGTGACTGAAGAGCGACCCCTCTGCCTTCAGCTTCTACGTGTTCGCCTGGTAGAAAGAAGCCTTGCTGCGCATTCAAAATAACATATTTCCTGCTGAACCATCGTATACCATTAGTTGGTAGCCCAAAGACTTGGGCTACATTTTCCTCTGTTACCGGTATACGTACTCCCTGGACTGTAGAAAATCCTTCTCTCAGATTGCATGCGAGCTCCAACACTTTCTGTGTGTTGAAGTCTGGAAGTCTTCTAAAGTAGTCTACCCACCCTGCTTGCAGAAAAAATTGATAAACCTCGGGGTAGAGTTCCAGTAGCGCTGTTGGGCCAGGTTCATAGGTAATCAGATTTCCTCCCATAGCTGCTGATTCAGCGAACAATACACGATACAGAGCCTAGTTTCCGAGTTTGAAACAGAGCAAACCGTTACAAATGAGGATATGCCACGACAGAGTGAGTTTTAGATATTACCGCGAGGAATAAGGGTGGCGGCGATTAACGTGTTATGGAATAATTGTGATATTTCGGTAATCCCCCCAAATCTACGGCTGAATGATTTGATTGGCAGTATAATGATTTCAGCAGTCGTATCACATCTATGCATTAACTACAAATTAATATTCACACTTAAACATGTGTACCTTTACTTTTTACCTTTAGTCGCATGCAAAAGTCTTATCTTGTCTTTTCCGGCTTAATCATAATTTGAACGGGTTTTTAATCGTGAAAACACAAGCGATCTGACGGGAAGTAGCAGTGACGACGTGTACTTGTTAGAGTGCTTGGATGGTCCCTTGAATGCATCGGAATATGTTCCATCAGGATGATGATTCGTTAAGTGCTGGGATTGGTGTTGTAGTGTTGAAAAGTGATATTTTGCCGGAACATAAGCTCGTGCGGTAGCCGCAAGGAGTGGTGTTACGAAAACGGAGAAATGATATTGTGTTGACGGAAAGTGGTGTTGCAGCAACGGGGAATGACGGAAAGTGGTGTTGCAACAATGGGGAATGATATTGCATTAACAGAAAATGGTGTTGCAGCAACAAGGAATGGTGTTGCAGCAACGGGAAATGGTGTTGCAGCAACAAGGAATGGTGTTGCAACGACAAGAAAATGGTGTAAAACTTAACTTATGATCCAAAAAGCGTTCCCAAGCTGCAAAGTGATTCTTTTAGGATTTTTATTCTCATCCATCCTCCGAAAGTAAGATCTGTAAAACAACTAATTGTAACATAGCAACCCCTTGGCAGGGATTATTAGTTAAGAAATCTAATCTAAGAATAAATAAATGAACAGAAATTTAAGTGCCTTGAGGGGCAGCAAATTCCCCCAAAAAAACATAATGTAATTCTGCATGCAGGTAGCTTTGAAATCTTCCTTAGAAACAGGCCGTTGATACGGACGGAGTCGGTATCCATTCACTAATAACGGTGTTCTATTATCATCAATCATTAAGAGTTTGACTGTCCTGTTTGGAAATACAACATCTATTTCATAAGGTCCTAGCCACCTTGTTCTCAATTTACCTTGGAAATTCTCGAAATGGGAGTCATACAGTAAAGCCCAGTTACCTTTCTGGAACTGCTTCTACTTAATAGTTTTGTCATGCCATCTGGGTCTTTGTTGCTGAATCATGGTTGTTTGGTGGATGGCATCCAATCTTTTCTCGTCTAGCTCCTGCAGCTGCTGCAACCTGGTTGTCTGTGCATCAGTCAAATCAAGGTTAACAGCTAAAGCAATTCTTAAAATTTTGATTTCAAACTCCAAAGGGAAAACAACATTTTTACCAAAAACTAACTCATAGGGTGAAAATCCTGTGGTGTTCTTCCAAGTGGTTCTATAAGCCCAAAGTGCTTCAGGCAGCTTTTGAAACCAGTCCCTCCTGTTCTCCTTTATTGTCTTTGTCAGAATAAATTCTATGACTTTGTTGGTGCTTTCCACCTGCCCATTTGACTGGGGGTGATAAGGTGTGGTCATTCTATGCTTAATATGGTATTTCTGCAATGTGTCTTTGAAGCCATGGGAATTAAAAGGAGGTTCTCCATCAGTGACTAGCTCCCTAGGCAACCCAAAACTAACGAAGATTTCTTCAAATAAAAATGTTAATACTGATTCCTCATTAGCTTTGATAAGTGCCTTGTCTTCTACCCACTTAGTCATGTAATCTGTACATACTAGTATGTAAACTCTTTGATTAGATGGAGGATTAATGGGACCTATAAAATCTAGTGCCCATCTTTCGAATGGTTCAAGAATTACCTGGGGATTGAGTGGCATTTCATCCCTGTGATTAGGCTGGCCCATTCTTTGGCAGCTATCACAGACCCTAACATATTTCTTTGCATCTTTGAAGATTGAGGGCCAGTAACATCCCATCCTGAGAACCTTGTATGCTGTTCTTTTATCTGCGAAATGTCCTCCACAAGGTCCATCATGGCAAGCTTTCAATACATCATAAATCTGATCTTCACCAATGCATCTCCGGATCTCCTGATCGAGTCCTGTGTGAAACAAACAACTGCTTATCCAGCTGTACCTAGCGCTCTGCTGAATAATTTTCCTTTTTTATCTATGCGATAGGTGTGATGGTAATTTTCCTGCAACTAAGTAGTTAGCGATGTCTGCATACCAAGGTGAGTGAGCAGAGATTGCAAATAAATACTCATCAGGAAAAGAATCATCTACTGGAATATTTTCATTAGTTTTTAACCGAGAAAGAAAGTCAGCAACTACATTTTCTTTTCCTGGTCGGTTTACAATTGTGATATCAAATTCCTGTAGTAACAGTGACCATCTAGTGACTCGAGCATTTGTAACTGATTTATGCATTAGGTATTTAATGGCCGAGTGGTCGGTATGCACAAAAGTAGTATAACCGGTAATGTAATGCCAAAATTTGTTGATAGCATAAATAACTGCTAGAAATTATTTTTCAGTGACTGTATAATTAAGTTCTGGGGGAGTCATGTTTTTACTAATAAAATAAATGGCATAGGGAAGACTATTTTCTTCCTGTCCCAGGACAGCTCCAATGGCAGTGTCTGAGGCATCAGAGGATATGTGAAAGGGAAGTTCCCAATCTGGTCCTCTCAAAATGGGAGCTATGGACAACTGATGTTTAAGCTGATTAAATGCTTTTTCACAACCATCAATCCACTTAAATTCAACATTTTTCTTTAGTAACACAAACAGAGGAGAAGCTATCTTAGAAAAGTCTTTGATAAATCTTCTGTAATACCCTGCATGCCCTAAGAAACTTCTCACTTCTGTCTGGGTTTTGGGGATAGGGAGGGTCAAAATTACCTGTATTTTTGTGGGATCGACTTGAATTCCTAATAATGAAACAAAGTGGCCTTATACAATGCCTTCATTCATCATCATATGGCATTTCTCAGTACTTAAGGCAAGATGTGCTTCTATACACCGCTTAAGTACTTTTTCAAGGTTCTGCAGGGCATCTTCAAAGGTTGTTCCATAAGGAGTGAAGTCGTCCATAAAAATTTCTAAGGAATCATTTATCATATCAGAAAAGATCCCTATCACCGCTCTTTGAAATGTTGCTGGGGCGTTACATAGCCCAAATGGAAGAACCTTGTAAGAAAAGGTCCCCCAAGGGCTAGTAAAAGTGGTTTTATCCTGATCCTGGGGTGCAATCCTTATCTGATTATATCCGCTAAATCCATCCAAAAAGGAAAAGGATTTCTTACTAGCCAAGTTATCTAATACCTGATCAATGAATGGTAAAGGGAAATGGTCCTTCTAGGTGGCCTTATTTAGGGTTCTATAGTCTACACATACTCGCCATTTCCCATTCTTCTTGGGTACTATTACTAGTGGAGAAACCCATTCACTATCAGATATGGGATATATAAATCCCGCATTTAACAATTTTTGAAGCTCTTCTTTTACTATTTCCCTTAAATTGGGGTTCATCTGTCTTTGGGGTTGACAAACTGGCCGAGATCCTTCTTTAATATAAATACGGTGAGTGCATAGTTCAAGAGAAATTCCTTTCATGTCTGTATAATCCAAAGCGAATGCTTCTTTATTTTCTTTGAGTAGCTTCATTAACTGTTGTTTTTGATCCTCTGTTAAATTAGGATTTATATTTAATGTTTTACCTAGTTCGATTTCTACTGTTATGCTTTTGGAAGGAATACCAGCTAATATCTGAGGTAAATTTTCAGTTTCAAGGTTGTTCTGGGATTCAAATTCTAGGATTGTAGTGAGGTGATTATGTACTTCTGAGCTGACCGAAGAAGGTTCAGAAATAAAGTTGCTGATTAATTCATCTTCGGTTGAGTCTTTGAGGGTTAAAGCTTGACCGACAGTTAAGATAGGTTGGGGTTCCTCATCCTCATAATCTACCCATATTGAATTATCGTTATTAATCATGGGTGTGGCATGAGGATAAAGAGTCAGCTGTTTGGTTTCCTACCCATTATATATTGTTGTTGATCTAGACCTACAGCTGATGAAAGCATCTGCTGTAGCTAGCCAAGGTCTTCCTAGAATTAATGGATGAACCCCCAACTTTGTTTTAGTCTGTAACACCACAAAATCAGCTGGGTAATTCCAAGATTCTACGGAAATTACCAGGTCTTCAATGACTCCTTCTGGTTTAATTGTAGAGCGGTCAGCCAGCTCTAGAATGGTTGGAGATTCCCTAATTAAGTGTTTCAACTGCAGTAATTGTGCTGTTTTGAGTGTCATAATATTTATTGTTGCACCTAGATCTACTAGAACTTTAGAGACAAAGGTTTTGCCGACCTGAACTGTTACTGTAGGGTGACCAGGGTCACCATATTTCACAGGGGAGTATTTTTCTGTCATCAAAGCAGTCAGTTATCCCATCACATGAACTGTGAGGGGTTCCTTGGCTTTTTTTCCAGGCTTTTTAAGACAAATATCCCTAACAGTTCTGGCATAGATAGGGACATCTCTTAGTGCTTGCAATAATGGGATTTTGACATATAAATTTTGCAGTTCTCCTAAAAGGTTAAAAGCTGGTGGCTCAAACGTTTTAGTAAGAGCCAATATTTCAGGAAAGGGTGGCTCTGTTGTTTGGACAGTCTTGTTAGAAGATGATTCAAGAGTTTCAGTGTTCTTGTTAGATGACTTTTCCTCTCTAGTTTCCTCTTTTCAGAGTCAGTAATGTCATCTATGATGGGTTCAACTATCCTCCCAGAGCATAAATGGATGTCATTACATTGCATAGGGGAGATAGGTTGACTTTGAATATCGATTACCTGCAAAGCTTTATTATTGTTTGGGTTGGGATTAGGTTGCACAGGCAGTTGAGGTCTGATTGACTGGTTATTCTGCAGGGCATTAGATGGTAAGGAAAGAGATTGCTGGTGTTGAGGAAATGGAATCTGTTGGGCTGCCCAATTTGGATTCCACTGATTGAAATAAGGTTATTGAAGAGTCCAAGGATTCCACATAGTAGGGTCAGTAAAATGAGGGTTTGGTTGCTGCATAGGAAATTGCATCGGATTAAAGGGTGGGTATTGCATTTGATTCATGGGTGGGAAATTCGTTTGAAAAGGAGACTAATTATTCCAATGACTAAATGATGTGTTAGAACTCATACCTTGTCTTTGTGGCCATTGCCTCCTCTGTGTCATCAGGTACACTGCTTCAGCTTCTTCTTCAATTGATTGTAGTGCTGCCTTTATTCCTGGCAAAGAAGGGAATTGCTGAGTTTCATGATCCTTTTCACAAATAGTACAAATTGGTACCTTATCCAATGGACATTCCCGCAGTGGATGCTTTCCTCTGCATTTGGAGCAAAAGATAGCCAAGGCAGCTTCTGCTTCTGCCTGTTTCTTTTTAACCCGCAGAGCACCAATTTGTGAAGCAAAAGAGATTAACATTTCAGTTTTAAATTCTTCAAGCAGATTACCTATTTCAGCTCGTGTTGCTCCTCCGCTTGCTGACTTTTGGACTCTTGAATATGTACTGTCCCTGGTTTTAGATCTGCTTGCTGCTCCTCTGGAACACCGCATGCAGAGGTTGATGATCTCATCAAATGGTTCTTTGGAAATATCCCCTTTTCCGAGCATATTTAACATATCTAGGCAGTCATCTCGTACTCCTTTTAGTAGTATTGTCTTCAGAATATCCTTACTCATGGTTGGGTGATCTGATCGCTGCAGATTATATTGCAATCTCTCTACAAAGTCCTCCAGATTCTCGTCCTCTTTCTGAACCATTTTGAACAATTCTTCCTTCCTTTCTCTTGTTCGACAGTAATCCTGATATTTGCTCAGGAAATTTTCTTTCATCTGATCCCATGTGGTGATTACCTGAGCCCCTAGGCTCATAAACCATCTTAACGCGTTCCCTTTCAGTGTTGCTGGAAACAATTTTAACTTCTGAGCAGGAGTTACATAATCATAACTTCTACACAGTATATCAAATTCAAAGAGGAACTCATCGGGAGCTTCAGAGGACAACCCATGAAAATTAGGCAATGCCGCAGGTGGAATATTTTTCATAGGGACTGCTCCTCTTGGGAGGTCCCCAATAGGAAATTCCAGGGTGGAAAGTGAGTTTTCCCCCCTTCCTTCTGCTATGTTATCCTCCATTATTCTTCTCCCCGAGCCACTTGCTCTGTCTTCAGTATCTTCTGTTTCTTCAGGTTCTTCTACTGGTTCCTCAATGTGCTCTGGTGTTTCCAGCTTCCTTTCAGGCCCCAGTACTTCCTCTGTCTGATAATCTGTTTGGGAGGAATACTAGATTTGAGGTCTTCGGGAACTCGTTCTTTGAGATGTCTCAGCTTTTGAAATGATCTCGTCAATGAAAGTTTTTCTTCTGCCTCCTGTGCCTTTACCGCCTGTGAAGTTAGCTTTCTTGCGTCCTCTCATGCACCTGTTATTCTAAAGAAAAATCATTAATGCCTTAAAAAAATTTAGTCACCTTCCCCGGCAACGGCGCCAAAATGTTGGTCGCTCGAATTGTTATTGATTAACAGTCGAGTACCACATTAATCTGTCAACCTGGGAAAGTCCTTTTGTTTCAAAGGTGACCTCGTACTGTATGCACTTTAATTTCAAAAGCATTGAAAGCTGTAGTACAACAAATCTAATTCCTATCAAACTCTTACTCTGCGTTATAGCAGTCTTAAACTATTGCAGAAATGAAATGAAATTGAGTAAAGGTAACAAATCTGCAGAAAAATGATGGCTGTTTGCAACAGAGGACCAGGACCCTGTCCTCAGAATAAGGACGCCCAGCACCTGCCTCTGTGACCAGTCGCCAATACACACCAAAAATCCTATTCACCGGTGACACACTTCTCACAGCACCAATCGATTAAAGGAACATCGTATCAGCAAAGGGAAATATCAGAAGCAAGGCTAAACACATACAGAAATAACACACACTTAACAGGAAAGGAATGGGTGAATCTTGTGAAGAAGGTGGGCCCTGTCCCTCTCACAAGATTCCCCTGCACACAAATACTAAATTAAAATGCACAGAACAAAACTTTATTCATCTGCCAAGAGTTCAATTACAACAGAGGTTCCGACCTTCAACACTACAATAATTCGGTATCACATGCTAGTCTTTCAACTGTAGATGTCTCCTCTTTATAGAGGAGACATCTATTACAATAGATTGTCCTACAGTTTAATTCTTCTGTACAAAAATAGGAAATTGATTCCTGTTACAGCATACTGTTACAAAAATGTATATCTTTGTCCTCCTTGGTTAATCAGATCTTTCCGCTGTTGCAAAACGGGTGGTCTTCGTCTATCTCCTCGGAATCCTTGTGCTATCCTTGGTTATTTTGCTGTTGTTGCTGATTCGGTACATCTTAACCGTCCCTTAAAACACTTCGTGCTGTTCCTGGTGTTCCTGCGTCTGTGGCTAATTTGGCTGATCATGCTTTATCATCATCGGCCGAGTATAGTCCTGCCAGCTTCAGACAGTTGTTGTTGCAAATTAAGACATTTCCTGCTTTAGTCAGTTGCTGCTTCTGGTGTTGCAGCAACTGCACAGTTGCTGTTCCTGGTGTTGCAACAACTGTGAATTATGATTCTGTGGACTTTGAACAATTCCAATCAACTGTTAGTGACTTAGCCAATTTCCAAAGATTAATTGTAAAGATAACATGAATATGTGTTGAATAATTAATCATATAGAAAATGAGGAGAGTTACTTCATACCTTGGGATGATGAGGTCAAAAATGATATCAAGGGTTTCAATTCATAGGTTAAAAAGAGTAATATCATAACAAAATGTAGGGTCAAAAGTAGACAATTCAAAGTCCTAATAGAAGTGAGTAAATTGGAGTAAATGTGTGTGGCACGATTGGTGGGTTAATAGTGATATGGGACCCCAAATCACTTGTTTTCAAAGACTACATAATGACGCCCAATACCTTATGTGGGAGATTCAAGTGCATAGGGACGAGGGAGTGGATCGGTTTAACGATAGTTTATGACCCCTCTATTCTCGAGCAAAAGGAGAAATTTATAAAGGGCTTGTAAAATATTAGGCAGTCCCTTCCAGATGAGTGTTGGATTTAAATCCTAAAGGAAAAGTGGGGTAAGATTAGGAGGTTGGACCCCATATCATCAACATTTAGCAGGGCGATCTAGGAATTGCATTTAGCGAAGGTGGAAATGAGGAATGGTTTGCACACCTAAACCAATAGGAGAGGAGGAAGGCATAAGTCGAAGATCCACCTTGATCATTTTCTTTTATTTGAAGAAGTCTTGGTCCAAGAAATACTTGTCAATGAAATTATACCTTCGAGTTTGGGATCAGACCACTAGCCAATCAAGCTAGAAGATGATCTAAAGATGGTACCTAGGAATAAACCATTTTGCCTTGAAAGATTTTGGTTACAACAACCAGACTTTGTGAATATAATGGAACAATGGTGGAAGGAGATTTCAGTATAGGAGGGGAGCTTGATGTAGATATTATAGAAAAAAATAAAGGAGCTCAAGCTAAGGATAATATCTAGGAACAAAGAGGAATTCATGAATATTTTTCTAGAGAAAAAGAAATTGGAAGCTTCGATGGAAAAAATACAAAGTAGGATTATCATAGAAGGGAGATCAGAGTCCCTAGCAGAGGAAGAGGGCCAAGTTCTACATGAGCTTGAAGCAAGGTGAAAGAAGGAGGAAGTGCTCTAACAATAGAAATCTATAATTCAATGGTTAAGGGGAGGGCGAGTGAAATAAAGGTTCTTCCACCGCTCAATGACTCAACACTGATAAACCAATCACATATTTTCTCTAACTTCTTGGGAGGGTAATTGCTTAGTGGAGCATAGCAAGATGGATGAAGAATTGTTATCATTATATCAGGACTTGTTGTCTGAAGGAGATCAGGACAGATCTGAAGCCATAACTCAAGTGGTAAGGAACATTCCTCACTTTACTTTCGTGAATCATAACAAGGCCCTTATGAGAGAAATTTTGTTTGAAGAAGTGGAAACAACAGTCACAGATATGCCAAGTAACAAGGCACTTGGACCAGACAGATTCACTACGGATTTATTCAAAGCATGCCATCACTTCCTCGGTGAATACATTCATGCGTTGGTGGAGGAATCCTACAGGATGAATCAGATATGGACTGGTTTAAATTCCACTTTCCTTACATTGATCCCCAAATTTAATAATGCTAGTGAGCTAGGAGGGATTAGACCCATTTCCATCTGCAATGTGATATATAATATCATCTCATCAGTCATTGTGAGACAAATCAAACCTCTCCTGAAAACTATCATCAACCTAGAGTAGACAGGATTTGTGGAAGGCCGACAAATTTTGGATGGTATTGTGATTTCCCATGAGATCATTGATTCATTAAAAGATAGTAAAATTCCATGGATGTTGGTCAAAATAGATCTCTCCAAGGCATATGATCACTTTAGCTATGTTTACCTCTTCAAAACCTTGGTTTCCTTTGGCTTCTTAAAAGCTTAGATCCAATGGATCAAATATTTGGTGTTAACCCCCTTTTTCTACATTCTGCTAAACGGTTCCCCCATTAAAACCTTCAAATTCTCCTGGGGACTTCATTAAGGTGACCCTCTTTCTCCATTTCTATTCATCATAGCAATTTATGGATTGGGATGATCTCTTAGTGCAGTGGTGCAAGAAGGACACCTGAAAGGCATTCAAATCCTAGGTCAAGATTTACGGGTGTCCCATCAACAGTTTGTGGATGACACTATGATTTTTGGAGAACCAATGCAGGAAGCGGATCGAAACCTAAATATCATTTTATCTGACTTTCAGGATGCATATGGAATGATACCCAATAAGGAAAAATCTGTTTTATGTTTTTTCAACACACCTAAGCCAATTCAATGAAACCCAGCCTGCACTCTAGTACCTTGGAGTGTCATTCGTTTCTAATCGATTAAGGTTGAATTGTTGGAAAGAGGTTTATAGCAAAATTTTGAAGCAACTGGCCAACTAGCCTTTCAAAGCTCTAAATATTGCAGGAAGGACCATTCTATTAAAGGAAATATTGCAATCAACACCATTATTTCAACTATCAGTCCTCCTGGCTCACAAAGGTGTGTACAAGGAGATAATTTATCTTTTCCAAAAAATTATGTGGCAAGGGGCTTCCCTCACTAAGAAATGGGTGTTGGTCTCTTGGGATAAACTGTGCCTTTTGAATTAGGGTGGGGGAATTGGCTTAAGGGATCTAGAAATAATAAAAAATGTTAAGGAAGCAAAGACATGGTGGAGGTGGTTTCATGGTGGATCAGAGCTTTGGAAAATAATTTAGGACGGGAAATATTGTCGCGACTGGCTCCAGGAGGAAAAAATCAGATCTACAGAATACTCTTTGGGATCCCTATTATGGAATCTGGCACTAAAGAATCGTTATATTATTTAGGATCACATATTATGGGAGATCCATGATGGGAAAATGAATCATTTTTGGGAAGAGTCCTAGCAATAGATGCCAAGACTAGATATAATTGTGGAACTTGAGGCCATTCAAGAGTTCATCAAAATTCAGGATGCCACTCGGGTAGCATACTGTTGGAGGAGAATCATTCGTCAAGACAACTAGTGGATTTGGAAAATAGAAGAAGATTGGCCATCGTCTGAGGGAGTTCAGAACTGACTAATTATCCAAAACACTCTATGGGAATGACGTATTCTAGTAACTCAAGAGAAGGACAAATTACAATGAGGTATTGGTCAATAAGATCATTCACAATGAAGGAAGCTTAAAATTGGTTAGGAGGGACTCCCTAAAGAACCCTTGTGGTGAAAAATTTGGGTATCCAAACTCCAGCCGAAGGTAGCACACTTTCTTTGGCTCTTAGGCCATCGACGACTACTTACTTGGGACAATATTCAAAAGAAGGGGTACATAGGGTTTTCTAGGTGCCCTTTCTATCAGTGAAAGGAGGATAATATTGAGCATTTTATAAACAATTGTATAACAGTGGAGGACCTTTATGGGAAAACACGCATCACATTGGGATATCTAAACTAATTGGTGAATAGCTTAAATGAAAATATAGAACAATGGCATGGCTCTCTCTTGAAATGTTTGATGGTCAATCGAGCATGGGTATTGGTGTTGAGCTTTCTCCTAAGATATCTCTGGAAATAATGTAACCATATACTCTTTAAGGATCAAAGATCCTCATCATAGGTTGTTTGGGATACCATAAAAGCTAATGTGTGAGAAACAATCATGGCAGAGAAATGGGAAGCAGAGGACTGGAACACAGAGGGAGAGGAGGCTTTGCTTCTATCCAAATTATATCTCTTTGAGAAAATTATGGGGCCTCGGTTTCACCCCAACTATCAAACATAGACCTCTTCCCCATTAGTATTTCCCCCCTTCCCACCCCCCCACCCCACCTCCCCAAGTGGGTTTTGTGAAACTAAATTTTGATTGAGCCTCTAAAGGCAACTATGCCTGACAGGGTATGAGGACATCCTCAGGGGCAGTGGGGGAAATCCTTCGGGTTTTTTCGCTGGATTCTACAGGGCCACACCAAAAATGTAACATAATTCACAACCATAGAGAAAAGGCTTCTTCTTTCTCAAAGGATGGGTGTCAATAGGTTGGAGATTACAGGGGACTCTCAATTGGTGATCTAGAGTTCCCAACGAATGTTGAACGACACACCTATATCTAAAGTAATAAGAACATGGAGATTGGAGTGATGGGATGCAAAGATCTAGAAGCTTATTTTCTCTTTACCATATGTGATCACCTCACACACTAGGAGTTTTGGAAATTAAGTTGCAAATTGGTTATCGAACGGGGGGAACCATGAGTCTAACCCAAAGTTTTCCAACCATTAGGCGTCTCCACTGCAACGACATGACCAAGAGAATATAGAAGCCCTCATTGAGAAGGAAAAACTTCCATCAATGGGGGTTTCAGAAGGGAAATCAAGAATCAAGAAGGGGTTGTTAATACCCCCAGCACACGTCATTAATGGTTAGCAATTGGGCTGAGGATGCCTTATTTGTCGAGAGTTGGGTGAAGGTTCGAGAGAAGGCTAGGAAGTTAATTGGAATTTTATTAGTTCAAGGACTAATTTGCAGGATACGTGAGATGAAGTTGGAGACTGTGGTGGGCGCTATCTATTTAGGTGTGTAGGTTGTCTTAACTCTCAGGCCATGCCATGCTCCCTATTTGCAGTATGTGAAGAGGTGTTATGTCTTCGGGAGGTATAGTGTGTTGGTGGCTCTAGAGTTGGATTTTAATGCAGCTACCTTGGACCCTATGATGCCATGGTGGGAAGAAAATTTTAGATAGTTAGGGAAGTGTGGTTTTGGTGTGGTTGTCAAAGCTTGGGATGACAACAACGTGGTTTGAGGGTTGCTCAATTTTACTGTGGTGGGGGTAATTTCTTATAATTGTGCTTATGGTGTTTTTTTTCATTTGGAGCTATGATGTGGCTGGCTTTGCCAACCTTATGGGTGCAATTGTTGATCTGGGTTTTGTGGAGGCTAGCAAGTTGTTATGTTACAAGATGAGCTATCAATCTATGGGTTCTAGGTCTATCGTGAGGCTAGAATGGGCATGGTCCATTGACCCCGAGGGTAGCCTCATGTAGCAGAAGTTAGACATATTGTGTTGTAGGGGACGACTAGGTTGAGATGGTGTGTGACCAGGGCGGGGTAGGGGCAAGTTGGTAGCTTTGCGCCATTGGTACAAAGGATGGCCTTGTGGGGATGTTTCCTGAAGTTAGTCTGCAGGGAGTGGGACCATGATATTGTGGAAATAAGGAGGGCATGGAAGGAGATGTAACAACAAAGAGGCCCAGAATGCAAAGGTGTCAACCATTGAGGACTTGGAGTTGTGAACCAAGTGGACCAGAGAGACATTAGAGAGGGGGTGGACCAACAAGCCAATTCTCCAGGCAGGGTGTACCTCCTACCTCCATTTAATTCTATTGAAGCATGGTTAAGGAAACTCACTCTAATGGTAGAACAATTAGTTTGAGACCAACATAATGACCATAATGAGCTCATTTCCTTTATGAACGATTTACAACAAAACCAATGGAACTTGATGGAAAAACTAGCTTCTCTCTAGCGTAGGAAAAAGAGCATTCAAGATAGGTTGGCTTGGAAGGTCGGTTGGCGCACACAGAAACACACGTGCATGAGACATTTCGCCAACCTCCACCGCCAGGAAATGGATTGGATGCGCCATATCCAAATAATGTTGATATTCCATGATGATGGTCAAGTGCTTTTGGATTTTGGATCAATTTTGTTTACTGTGGAAAACTTGTGTGAAATCTTATAGTTTTATTTCACTCACTTCGCTATGTTTTCACCAATTCCTCCTAGCTAAATCTAGTCCAAAATTAAAACTAGAAACATTTTGGTCGATGAAAAATTTCAAGCTGTTAAATTTGAAAAATGAAATAAAAAACTTCAACTTACAAAATAATATATATATATATATTTAAAATTTAAAGTTTGTAAAAATTTGTTTTTTTTTTTTCAAATTATAATTCTATTTTCATTTATATTTTATAAACTATAATTATATTTTCAGGAGTCATAATACTTTGAACTAATGAAAGAACACATGCAACGGTTCTGCTAAAAAAAAATATTTCTAGAAATCTGTAAACCATGGCTCTCTTTTTTTAGTGTTGAAATGTATCTCTGTATAAACTTATTGATTCTAAAAAAGCACTTAACAATCTATTCGTAATATTTACCTTTTTTTAAAGGTACATTAGAGCTTCTATTTATAATTAATATAAATATAATAATAATGTGAAGAAATTTTTCTTTGACATTCATATTCCTCAAATTTGAAAATTAAACCATATTTGGTAGGTAATGCGTGCTCTAAGCAAAATATTGTAATTATGAAACAGGGAGTTGACAAAAACGCTACATTTTTCCATGTGTGTGTTACAAACATTAAATTAAATAACAGACAAAAATTTATTCTTAAGATTATAGTTCATCGAATAAAAGGACCAACATAAATCTCGAAAAATGCAAAAAAAACAAGCATAAAGATTGGAAATAATACATTGGAATGAAGTTCATAAAAATGTTAGCGTTTTCCCTGGTGTGTTACAATCATTGAATTTCACACTAGTCAAAATTTTAGTCTTGAGAAAAGTGTTGCTCGAAAAGAAATGCAGTGTACAGTCAATTTTTTATTTTATTTTTATTTAAATTAATTTGCACAGACTAGTTATTATGTAGCATAATGCAGTGTATTATGAAATATTTATGTTTTTATTGTTTTTTATTTTAATTTAGCTATATTTAAATGAAGCGGTAAAGACCAATTACATAGCACTATTTTGTTAAATTTTTATGACATTTTTATGTTTTTATTATTTTTTTCTTTAATTTAGTTATATTTAAACTAAGTTGCACAAACTAGCTATTATGTAGCATAATGCAGTGTATCATTAAATATTTATGAAATATTTATGTCTTTATTGTTTTTTACTTTAATTTAGCTATATTTAAACGAAACGGCAAAGACTAACTACATAGCACTTTTTTGTTTTATAGTACGGTGTTTGGAAATGAAGCAATATATCAATAAATAGAACACATGACTTCAAGTTTGTTGAAGAGTATGTTTTTCATGTGGTAGAAGAGTTGAAGAATTTATGGTGTATTTATTCATTCATTTCCCAAATTCAAAAGAGATATACATTGACGTAATGTGCGCATCGAATGAATGTTTGTACTCCCTTCTCTAATTGACATTTTATCAACAACAATGATGAAATATTTTAAAATATTATAATTTATTACAAATTAATAAAAGACATCATCTAAAAATGAGGAAAAAAGTATTAAAAACATAGGGGGGAGATTCCTAATGTTGTGCAGGGACCAGTAATTGATATAGTACTGGTCCCACCAAACCACCATAAATTGAGACTTTTGAAACCAATATTTAAACAAAAATAAATAACTTTAAGTATAAATAAGTATTAATTTATGTCCAAAATTTCCCCATACATTGATTGGGCCCACAACTGTCCATAAATAGTATCTTACTACTTAAGACTGCAAACCATATTGACCCAACTAGAAAACAACTAAAACCATAAAGGCTTCCAAAATGGTCTATTCCAGAAGTACAAAGTAGCAGTCACTTCAACCCCCACTCATCAGAACTGCAGTGTTACATCCCAAATAAATATCCATACCTGCACATAATAAAAGGGAATGTATGTCAGCCATAACTGTTGTGTTGTTCAACAACTAAACACCCTAGGTTCAATAAATGACACCCAACTCACTCTATTTCCCATTAAAACATATTAAAGCACATGGATCAACAAATAACCAATTCCCAACCATTAGATCGCATCAAATTAAATCCAGACCACACATTCAAAATGAAGCCATTGCAATCCATGTGCATCCATGTCCACCAATTAAATTCAAGTGCCAAAAACTATAAAAGAAGTCCACCCATTGTTGAAGTTGCATCTTATGCTTTCAAACTATTTAGCAAACTTGAAGACAACATCACAAAATAATTGCCAATATATCCGAGTTAGTTATATCAATTACAACTCATTCTTCTTATAGTTTTGTTTTCATTGTTTTCATTTATCAGATTTCTTACATGATCTGTCTGGCCATAACTGCTAAAAGGATAGCTGGATGGTTTCAGAAACAGCCATTGAAACTCATTCTTCTTACAGTTATGTTTTCATTGTTTTCATTTATCAGAGTTCTTACATGATCTGTCTGGCCATAACTGCTAAAATGATAGCTAGATTATTTCACAAACAACAATTGAATAAAAAGTAGGTTCTAAATACAGCTATTTAGAAAAGTTAAAACCATTCCTTAAAATAAAAAAAATGAATGCCTTCAACATACTTAATTTTTTTAGTTAAATTTTCTAAAACTTTTTATGACTGATAAGTCCATTCCAAGGCTAATCACAGCTGCAAGTTGTTCCCAACATAGAATTTATGCCTAGCATTACTGTGATTATGATAGGCATAACACTCTTCTGGAGCATATTACCATATTTTGTTTGAGTTTCCAAACTAATTACTATGCCTGGAATGGTGGCCATAGACTGCAATGGAGACATTGCAGTACTGAGACATTTTTGGCAATGCCAAACAACAAAAAAAATGGAAAATGATATTTGAAACAAAATATATGTGCACCTTTCACTTGCTTATGCCTTAGCTTGTTCCTACCCTTACATTAAGGAAGCAGTCATGGAAATGCATCCTTATAAGCCTAGCTTGCTATAAGGGAATTCTGAGAAAAATCCTAGGAAACTGATTGTTGAATCATGCCTTCAACTGCATTGCAACTTCTATCATAGAATCCTACTTGAATCCATATAAAAGTTGCTAAACTAATGAACAGGCAGGGAATTGAGAGACTATGAAGTAATTTGCAATGAGAGACTACGAAGTAATGCAATTCGATTTCCTGTAACATATATGCTGATAATTTCCTGTAATAAAGCAGAATTATTTTTGCCTTGTATGAAAGAATAATTTACAAATATTCTAATGTCTAAATGCATGCAATAATTTTACAGGTTGTTGCATCTATGGCAAAAGGAAGTTATACTGCTCGTACAAGGAGAAGTGGCAGGAGAGTGACAAGGGGTGCATAGCTGTAATGCACATTGTTTGATGAGGACAGGACAATTTATGTCAATGCCAACAATGCACTAGGGAACATTGTTGAGGATGACCATGTGACAGCAGCTGATGTTAACACACCATCAGCCACAGAACCACCATCAACAACAGTCCAAGGAGCAAGCTCAACAAAAAGATCAGTGCTATAAGAGGATGGACAAAAGAACAAATGTTAGTTGCAATTGACGACTTAGAGTTTAATGGATACTCAGTTCGGGCATCTGCAAAAAAACATGGTATTCCTCCCTCATCAATACATTATTGGATAAATGGACTGACCCATACAAAACATAGAGGGCCTCTTACAATTATGACTAAGGAGGAGGAGGCCGAGGTGGTTGAGTGGTGTAAAGAGATGGCCCAATTGGGACATGGGCTAGAGTTGATACAACTCAAATCAACAATTGCTCAAATCTGTCAAGGGAGGCCAAACCCATTCAAAGATGGGTTTCCTGGTAAATCATGGTGGTTTGGGTTTGAAAAAAGGCATCTAGAACTTGTATTACGTACTGTTGAGGGCCTTGACAGAGATAGAGCATTAAATTTGCGCCCTGCAATTCTGCAAAAGTTCTATGACACACTTTCTAGTGCTTATGATAAACATTATTATGGAGAAGACCATATATGGAACTGTGATGAAACAAGTTTACAGACAAGGAGGAATTGTGGCATGTGGGTAATTGCCAAGAAAGGAAGCCAAAATGTGCCAAAGAGTTTTCCTAAGAGCAGGGAGTGGATAACTATTTTATGTTGTGTCAATGCAATTGGTACTTCAATCCTAGGATTTTATCTATTCAAAGGTAAAAATCAACTGAAAAACTATATATAGAACTGTGAACCAGGTGCATGCATGGCTGCACATCCCCATGCATGGATGACTAAAGAACTGTTTCTAAGTTGGCTTTTTCACTTTGTTGCATTGGTACCAGATGGCGTCTCACCTAATAACAGACACCTATTGATATTAGATGGCCATGGGAGCCACATGGTTGTACAAACAATTGAGGAAGCAAACAATTTAGGCATCGACCTATTGACATTGCCCGCTCATACCACTCACAGACTGCAACCCCTTGATGTTAGTGTGTTTGTCCCTTTTAAGAACTATTTCAGGTCGGAGTGCGCTGCATTGATGGCAAAGAATCCAGGGGTTGAGGTGAAAAGGTTTGAGCTAGCAGAGCTTGCAAGTAAAGCTTTTAAAAGGGCTTTGACACCATCAAATATCAAAGCTGGCTTTAGGAGGATAGGAATCTGGCCACTGAATTATGATGCTCTTAT